>VUJU01004221.1:8118-20022 GCA_009835225.1 Aphis craccivora
GATGTCTCAAAATGATAAACACAATTTTTCCCACCAAAAGTTTGTTATCAATTTTATTATCACTTTTGATCTAATATTTTTCAAAATCGAAAATCATCTAAAGGTAAGAGTTTTAATTTTTTTTTCTACATTAATGGTTGTATTTATCTCTAAATATTATGAGGATTGCAATTATGTGATCATGATTCATCTAAATAGTATGGTTTTTAAGTAAATTCATGTATTTAAAAGTAACTATGAAAGGGGTATTACCGGCCAAATGTGATGGGGTAACTGCGGTCAAATTTTGTCTGACTGTCATCACCCCGTCTCAAATAAATTATATTAAATATCAATTAACTAAAAATGGTCCTCCTGGAGCATTATATCAATGCACAAAAAATGGTTGGACTAATGAAGAAGTTTTTCTTGAATGGCTCAAACATTTCAACTATCATGCAAAACCATCTCAAGAATATCCTGTTTTATTAATATTAGATAACCACATCAGTCATATTTCCATGGCAGCCTATGAATTTTGCAGATCAAAACATATTGTTATGTTATCATTACCACCGCATACTTCCCATAGACTACAGCCATTAGATGTTAGTTTTTTTGGTCCACTAAAAGCTGCATTTAAAAGAGAGTGTGACTTATATATTAAATCACATTGTCTAGTAAAAATAACACCATATGACTTAGCAGAGTTATTTAATAAAGCTTATTCTTGTGTAGCTACAATACAGAAAGGGATTTCAGGGTTTGCCTCAACGGGCATTGTGCCAATGAATCCTAATATTTTCACCGATGAAGACTATTTTGCTGCTGCCACTTTAAATTGTGATGATCCAATTAATGTAATTGAAACCCCTAATACTTCAAACTTAACTCCTCAATCTTCTAAGAATGCTGATGATTCTCTTGTTTCACCTCAAATATCTCTAAGCCTGGTTAGTATTGAAGAATTAACACCAATTCCTAAAAAAATGCCAATAAAAATGGTGAGAAGGGTAGCTGCTAAACAACACTCCACTTTGATAACAGGTACTCCCATGAAAGATAAACTGCAAGAAAGAGAAAAAAAAAGAAAAGAAAAGTTAACAAAAGCAGAAGCAAAACTTCAAAAAATAGGAAATTCTAAACCTAAATGTAAGTAAATATAGTTTGGTAGTAAGGATAAAATATTGTTTACATTTTATTTTTGTATTTTTTTAGGTACAAAAAAAGATAAAATCACAAAACGAAACCTTTTTGATGAATTTGTAAATGATTCAAAACACAAATGTAAGTAGAATCAGTATATATTTAAATTATTAAGATGGATAGGTATATATTGCCAACTACAAAAAAATATGTAATCAATTTGGATTGTGTTTTTATAGCTAAAAAAAAAAAAATCTCTGCAAAAAGACTTTTTGATGAATCAAGTGATGATGAAAGTGTTGATATAATGGAGATATGCGATGATGATAGTGATGACAACATCAATGATGGCAATGAAGTATGTTTAATTTGTGAAGAGTATGGTAAAAATGAAGTTTGGTATCGGTGCACTAGTTGTGGGTTTTGGGTACACGCTGATTGCAGTGATGCAGATTCACCAGAAGGCTACATTTGTGATATATGTAATCGGCATATAAGAAAGACTGAAATGAATAATTAAGTTCCTGATATTTGTATATTAAATTATACCTAAGTGTTAACTAATATTTGTTATTATTAATTGTTAAATTTGATGAAAAGACTTATCTACCTAAGAGCTATAAATGTTATAATTTGTTTTTTTTTTTACCAAGCAGGAGAGGACTGCAATTTATATATTATATTAAAAGTTTACTTATTATAAGAAAGTGATAATGTTATTATTAATTGTTAAATTACATGAAAAGACTTATCTATCTAAGAGCTATAAATGTTATAATTTGTTTTTTTTTTTTTTTACCAAGGATGTGGACTAAAATTTATATATCTATTCTATTTAATGATTATTATATTATGAAAGTACATATTTACCTGCCTATATTTTATATATTAGGTAACTTATATTTGTTTATTAATAATATATAATCTGATATACAAAATACAATGCATAAAAGAATTTTAAATGAAATAAATTAAAAGTTTGTTCACTTTTGGTACCTAAGATATATTTTTTTATACTTTTAAAATTTATTAATACAAAAATTACACATTTCTAATGCATTTTAGTAATTCTTAATTTTGATAAATATCTCTGTACAGATAACATCATATTTTGATCATAATTTGTAAGATTTTTAGAAATTTATATTTTGTCCTTTACTTTTACATGTATTTTTGTGTGACTTGTATTACCCCACTATATGGGTAATGCCGGTCATATGCGTTTTTTTTTAAAAATGAAAAAAAAAATATTACACTTAACTTTAAAAATTTGAAACTTATATGTGTAGTAGCTAACAACTTTGTAGTTCTAATGTTAGCAATAGTAAAATATTTGGTTCATTATTACCGGAGATACATGAACTCCCGCTTAGGTGGCCGCCATTCCCCCATCTTCCCCTATAGTACAGTTATAGATGTAGTTTTACCTACTACCGGTATACAGAGCTTTGTATTATATGAATAAATTTAAATTAAGGGTAAAATAAATAAATTCTTAGGTGACAGGTGTACATTTTTATTTTTCGTAGTGAGTGCACTTTTTATATTTTGTGTATAAAAAGTGTAAAAAGCCATACCTGCAATAAAAGGGGATGAGTCGTAAACTCGTAAGGCCGTAATCTAATAATAAAAATAAATTAACCATAACCGCTTATTTTCAATTCAAATATTAGGCGGGATCCGCCGTGATATTGTTATAGAATAATTCATTAACGGTTAGCGGTTACAACATAATGTGAACTTTGGTGTTCATAACATCATATCACATCAGGTGTCCTTTGCATTCGACGATAACATCATGTTAGCAAACCGATTGCTTGTTAAACTATTAAAGTTATAAATAACTTTCAATACATATTGAATATTTTACTCTATTTACATTCTGTTAATTATTTAATTTTGCAATAATTAATAAAATACCTATTAAAGTATTAAACTGTGACACTGCGGAAACATAATGGAGGAAGATTTAATCGAATTTTTGAGAAGACGAGGTACAGCCGAATATATTATTATGAAGTTTCAAAATGAAAAGGTACCAATATATACATTTACTTTTTTTTTTATTAATTCGAGTGTTAACAAAAGCATTACCTAATTGTCCTAATTAATTATTGTTGATATTAGATACCTACCTATGTATGTGTATATTGTATATCTTATTTGTGTATAACCTATATATTGTGTATAATATACCTTGGGAGTTGGGACATTAGAATTGGGTATATATATTATTCTCGGTGTTGTAGTAATGTAACGCATAATATTACAAATTACTCTAACAACATATTTTTTCAGTATCGCTGTATCCATTCAATCATATTTTATATAAATTAACTCAATTGTTACAATTTTAATTTTTATAATTGATTTACCTTTATTTTACTGACAATTGTACAAAAAAAAAAAAAAAGCAGATAGGTAGTACCTACCTATTTAAAATATACAAATTATCAGGAACATTATTTTACATTTCAGATTGATAAAAGTATCCTGGCGTTAATGGATATTAATGATAGTATGCTTTTAAAATTAATTCCACATTATGGTGATCGATTGGCAGTTTTAGATTTTGTTAAAAAAACTAATAGTCTTAAACGCAAATCAGATTTATATGAAAAATTAACTACTAAAATCAATGCAAATAAAAAAGAGAAGTAAGTAAATGTTAACTATACCATAGTTATTACCTATTTCATATTTTGTTTGCTAAAAATTATAATAATTATACTAAACACAATTATACAAGTTTATCTGTAATCCCATTTCTAATATCTTAAATAAATTATTAAACCTCATTTAATATAATTTATCTCAATTCATCAAATTTGCAAATTAATATAAAATATCTACTAATGATAAGTGGGTACAAAAAAAGTTTGCTGCTAGTATTGAAGGTGTTGAGTTCTTAAATTAAATGTTGATTACAATTAATATTAGGTATACAATACATTATTTAAAAGATGGTGAACAATTACAGCTAAAAGTAAATACTCAAAATTACTAAATCAAACATTATACTTCTATATAAACTTCTAACATCTAACTCTATGATTTATTAAAAAACCTAACATTTGTATCATCACTTAGGTATATATTTATTATGTTTAACTATTTACAGAATTCATCTAAAAAATAATACTCACGCAATAAAAACAGTGAAGTGTATTGAAATTGGTTGGATGCATTTTGATTTAAATGTGTGCAGATATAGACAAGTAAGTACGGTTAGGCAAAACGGTTAAACGGTTTAGCAAGTATATTAGGTATGTTGATCTTTCTAATTTTTTTTTTAATTTTTACCATTTAAAGTAGTCTTTAAGTTATAAAATATTATTGACATTATAGTTACAATCTATACTTTCTTGAGGACTATTTCTATGTAGGCATTTCATTCAATTAAAAATTACAATTTTTTTTATATATATATAATTATACAGGTGGTAATAGAAAAATCTGACAAATGTATTAACTTCTGTTCTAATCAATATTTTTATTTTAGCAATCCTATGTTTCAGGTTCGTAAAAAAGGAGGAGGGGGTACTAGAAATATAACAATGCTTAAGGAATCGAATAAAAAAGATATTATGGATGCTGCAATAAAAATATTTTTTCCTAATGGTCAGTCTACTAAAGGTTCTATATGTGATTTTCAAACTGATTTATTTGATTTTCAAGAAATTCCATTTATGGAAGGTATAACTATTTTAGAACTGTTACAAAAAACAGGTAAGTAATATTATATTTTAAAAATTAAACGGATTTTCATAAAATTTTTACATTAACAGGATTAAGGTCATTGAGGTTTTACTTAGCAACAAAAGATAAGTGTACACCTGATTGCTTTGATAATAGTAACTCTAATTCCATTACTCTAAATCCAATTGAAACTATTGATCATCAACATTTTTCAACAATAACAAATATTTTAGATGAATATCCATCAAAAAATGATGAATCTAATACTTTAACTTCCACTACACCACCATTGGTTGATGATGAATATGATGCAGTACCTATATCTTGGTTTGAAACACGTGGTGCTACAATAAACCATGAGTCACCAAATCATAATAATTATAATTTTAATGCACCTGCTACTGTCACATCCGAAAGTGAATTGTTTTTACCAAGTAACACCAGCAATGAAATAATATCTAGTATTACAGACAATCCAAGGTCTCCTTCAGCTCATGTCATTACAACTATTGAAAATGTACCAATAAATAGTTTTCCTGATATTAATAACATTCAAAATCATAATCACTTAATCCTTCATCGTGGAAGAATTTTCCAAGAGTTATTAGATGCAATTGAAAAAATTGATAAGAGCTGTGACTCTATCACTATTGAGCTCATATTACCTAACGGGTTACCTGAAAACGCAATTGATGCAGGTGGTGTATTAAAAGATGCTCTGAGTGAATTTTGGAGTAGTTTTTATGAGACTTCGACTGAAGGAACTACTTTGAAAGTACCTTCTTTGCGGCATGATTTTAAAATTCTACAGTGGAGAACAATCGCAAAAATATTTTACATAGGATGGAAAAAAGTAAAATATTTTCCAGTTAAACTTGTACCATCGTTTTTTGAACAACTGTTATTTGGACATACTGAATCTGACTTAATCGAAGTATTCTTACAAACAAAATGTGAAACTGATAAGCACGTTTTATCAAATGCTTTAAAAGATTTAGAAAATGTTGATCTAGATGAAGTACTAGATATTTTAAGTGATTTAGGTTGTAGGAACATTGTAAATAAAAATAACTTTAAAAAAATCCTGGAAGAAATTGCACACAAAGAACTTATTAAAAAACCAATGTTTATAATTGATTGTTTTGCAGAAGAATTAAAAGAAGCAGCATGGAAACAACCGATTTCCATTGAAATTTTAAATAATATATATAATAATATGAAAGCAACTTCTAAAAATGTATTAAGATTAATAAAGTTTGAAGATTCTGATTTAGATTTTACTCAAAGGACAACATTAAATTTTTTAAAAAAGTATCTTAAAGAAACTAAAGAAGATAATGTTATTAATTTTCTTAGATTTTGCACAGGTGCTGATATGATTACTGACACTAAAATAAAAATACAGTTTACTAACACAACTGGATTTTTGAAAACTCCTATTGTACATACATGTTCTAGTACTCTAGAACTCCCAACGGAGTATGAAAGTTTTATCCAATTTAGAAGTGAAATGAATAATTTGTTCCAGTCAAATATTTGGGTAATGGACAGTATTTAACCACTAAATTACAATTGATCTATATTGTTATACAAGTATTAAGAATATTAATTTTTTGTTAATATTAATATTAAAGTATATTTGTTGTACAACTAATACTAATTAACTTAAAAGTTGTTTATTTGTTTTTTTTAAATCTTTAATTTACTTTGCATTTATTAAATTTTTTAAGTAAGTTATATAAGAATGTTTTATTGATTTTGTCTATTTTCTACATTCATTAATATTGTATTTCTGAGTTTAATATAAATATTAACTAATTCATAAGGATCATTTGTAACATTGAGATTTTCTTCAGTAATTATAATTTGACAAATCTCATTCAATGTTTCATCAAATGTTATGTGCGTATTAAAAATACATTCTTCCTCACATACTTCTAAATCTTTTTCATCAACATACTTCAAATAACTTTCAGTTGAGTAATGTTGAGGCATTTTAAACATAGTCATTGGACGACCACTTGGTGAAATACTATTTTTGGACTTTCTTATTTTATGAGAATTCCATTCCAAAACCACATCATTTAACTCTTTCTAAAAAATAAATTGTTAAATTATTAATGTTTTTTTTTTTTTCATTTATTTATATTTACATATTGGTATAAAATCACTATGTATTACCCTTATTATATCCATAAAACAAAATCTTATTAGGTTTTTGTCTAGCCAAGAACTAGAAAAGTGCCCATCTTCTTGAAGTTTGTGAAATAAATTCATCCAGAATTGACTATTATGTTTTCTTAGTATTGACCAAAAAGCTTCTATTCTTTGATTAGCAGGACTAGTTCCATATATAAATGGTGGTCTACTTGATGCAACTTTTCTATGAAAGAATGTTTGAATTTGCTCTATATGTCTATTTTCAGTTCCAGCATCAGCTCGAATTGTCCTAGGACAACCACCTAACTCCCGAACAGCATTAAAAAAGAATCCACTGATTATTTTTGGATCATTACAAGATGGCACTGCTTCCATCCATATAATAAATCTGGAAAATCCATCTATACAACCACTAATTGCTATACCAAATGGTTTTAATTTATCGTAACAGTCTGTGTGCCAAAGAAAATTTGGACCTTTGTTGTTATACTGACGTCTTCTTAATTTTTTCTTTTTCCTAACTTCTATACCTATTGTATCAATAACATGTAGGATTTCACTAACCGTTGATTGAGTAACAACTAATCCGACATTCAGACATTTTCTATGCATCCATTTGTATCCATGAAGTTGGGATGAACCATGAATTTGAGTTTCAATAAACTGGTAAACGTCGTTATAAGGAGAAAAATTTATTCTTCTACACAAATTTAACTTATTCAACTTTCTTTTTAAAGTACGGATATTAATATACACTTGATGGTTTTCTAAATGTAAACAAATTTCTTTATGGCTAAGGCCTAAATGAAAATAGTGTGTAATTAATTCGTCGGTTTCCATATTATTGTGTAGAAGGTAACAACTATTGAGTATAATGTATATTAGGTAAATTTAACTTAATTAGTAGGTAGGTACCGAATTACACTGTTATGTTGTCGGGCGCCCGGTCGTCAATACCCATTATGGTACTATACCAGCTACCAAGCTAACGTTTTGTCGTGAAAACGAGAAATTTTTAAGTTTCTACAAAATATTATTTCGTTATAACAATATGTTTTGTCGTACAAACGAGAAATTATCTAGTGCAAACAAGAAAATTATATTGTTATAACAATATAGTTTGTGGTGTGAACAAGAAATTATGTTGTGTGAATGAGATATAATTTTTTTATCATGATTATAAGTTGGCCCTTCTACGCCTCCGTAGTGAATGGGTGTACCCAACAACGCTTTTTATTTTTCAAATATTTTGTACACAAGGTAAGCAAAAATTATACGTTTTCTTTTATAAATTTCCAACGCTTGTAACGAATTCATACTGAAAATATAAGTGAAAACTGCAAAACTAAAGAAAAGTGTTGCGTTCCAACTTCCGACGTTCGTATGTATGACGTTATTTGACGCTAGGTGTACATTGAATACGGTGGTTTCGCTGCGGTGCCGCAGCGTTGACGCGCGTTAAAATAACACAAGTGTGCACCAGGTCTAAGACGGATAGAGCAAATACCGCCGCCGTTTCATATCACGAGTCGATACCCGCATCGATGTAGTTATTCGTCGTATTCACCAAAAGCCATTAGCATTGCCGCCGCTGATATAATGCGCCAGTAATAGGTACCGGTGTCGATACGGTCATTATTAACTGTACATATTATTAGTATTACCGCGGTAGTTCACCAGAAATCATTAAAATACTAAAGACGTACTATCTATTATAGCTGACAAAACTGTGAGTATTTTAAATATTGTAATTTTGAATGGGAAATTGTTAAAATCGCGAGTTACATTGTATTACAACACGTATTACTATCGCACGAGTATACGTCAAACTATTATGTGAGATTTCTGTAATTACATGTATAATATACGTTATGTTAGCTTTGAAGAATAAGATAATTAAATAAATAATATCATTGTTAATAACAAACTCTTTGTGTTATAATTTATATTTTGTAAAGGGAAAGTATCAAAATACAGACCGTTACAACGGCTAAATTTTTTTTTTTGAATTACCTATGTCATAAATTGGCACGTTGTAAAAATCCTGTTTGCCATCCCTGTTCTACATCGTAACCCGCACCATATGAACAACCACAACAATAGTAATAATAATAAATAATAATACTTAATTTGATTTAAATATACTATTTATACTTTATATTTATCAGTTTTATCTCAATCTAAAAATATTTTGTAATTTCCATATTAGTGTCAATTATTGTTGACATGATGGTCTGTGGGTGACTGGGTGTTATTGGATTTTGGTCTAGAGATAATTTTAGATGTTTTCACCGATTTCGATCAACGATAAATAATCTCACAATATCTACATAATATCCAATCAAACAATCAGACTAGACCATAAACCAACATTTATTAATTTTAACTTTTATTCATTACTTAAACATACGTAAAGGATACCCGTACGTCGTAACCAGTACATATTGCCATTGATTATAAATAGTATTCAATAATATTACATTGTTGTTACTTTCATGGAAATTTGTTTAGGAATACAACAACTGAGCTACACAGACTAATAGTAATATGGTAATAGTGTAGTTTACTAGTATTGTATTAATGTAATATCTAGATTATACTCTAAGACGTTACTGGTAACTAATTAAATCTCTAGTACCTACTTTATACTTACTATACCCACTATACTTACTTAGTATTAGTATTAACCATTTTCCATTTTGGTAAAGGTACCCACCGAGACCCACCCACCCACAATTTTAGGTGATTTCAAATTTGCAAATAAGCCATTAGGCGCATCCCCAAGGGGGAGCGAGCCCCCCCATAACAATTTTGAATGTATAAAATTACTATTACTCATGTCAACAAAATGTTAATGATCAAAATTTTAATTTATTGTTATACCTAAGTAGAAAAAACTAAGTCTCCACAAAGATAATAAATTGTTATCTAGATAAAGATAATAATTAGTAACTACTAATTATTTGGTAGTATCGGAATAGTGTATGCGGGTATCGGTTTATAGAAGAACGCAGCAGATATTTTTATTATAATCGTGGATTCAGTCTGTCATCGGTTAGAAAAAGAGCAGTAATGTACAGTACACGGCTATTTCTCCACTACATATCAGTGTTGTCATTAGTAGGTGTTGGCGCATAAGCTGACCACAATAATAGTGGAAGAAACTTGTCGCCAATAAGTATAATATGAATGGACTGTATAATGAATAGGTAAATTGAATAATTAAATAAATGCAAATAATAATGTAAACAAATGGACTGCCTGGTTGGCAATATAATTTAAAAAATGAATATAAATAAATATAATATAAAGGTTATAATGCAGTGGTAACAAATGTTGATTTAGAGATCAAATACAAAAAAAAAGGTTTATGAAATAATTAATATAAGTTTTGCCTCAGGTGACCTTAATAAATTAATATATAATATGCCTCAGACGGCCTTTTAATAACAAAAATAATACTGAGGCGACTAAAAACTATTTATAATCAATATTGAGCTGCAGCTCCCACAATTACAATAAAATATAACAACTTACGTGGCCACATAGAGCAAGGTACCGACACAACACAGCTAATAAATAACAGAAACCAACGCACCTTTCACAAATGCTTTATACTAGAAGCTAATAATAATAAAAAAAAAATATATAATACCTGTATGGCTATATGTATTATTAATATTGTATTGGAATTGCCAGTGATATTTATATGAAAAGTACATTTTATTTATCAGTAGGAGAAAAGTTTTATTCACAGTGGGTATAGTAATAGTAACTCTTGATTATTTAATAAGTGTAAACTGTAAAGTGTATTTTACACAATACACCCAAAAGTTCAGGGATGAATGGCTCTCTCTTTTCAAAGATTGGTTGGTGAAGATCGAACTAAATCGAAATAAAGCTCGATGTAGGTTTTGCAAAACTGAAGTAGTTGCTAAACGGTATGATTTTCTCCAACACACGAAAACCAAAAAGCATATTGAGGCTGCAAATGGATTCGCAACCTCAAGGTCCATGGTAAATTACACGAAACCTCCTTCCTTAAAAACAAGTGATGCAGAAGGTACGTTAGCATTGTTTATAGCAGTTCATTGTTCCATCCTTACATGTAATCACTTAGGAGTTTTGTGTAAATCCAAATTGAATGATTGTGAAGCTGCAAAAAATATTAAGTTAAATAGAAGAAAATGTACCAACACAATAACTAATATATTGTCTCCACATTTTAAAACAAGTCTGCGTACAAGCATAGGTAATCAGCCATATAGCATTTTAGTAGATGAGTCCACAGATATAAGTGTGACAAAATATTTAGGAATTACCATCATGTATTTTAATAAGGAACTGGGACAAATAACTTCTACATATCTGGCTTTAGTGGAAATGGAAGCTTGTGATGCTGTAGCTATCACAATTGGTATAAAAACCACTTTAAAAAATAAAGGATTAGACCTTCAAAAATTAATTGGTATAGGCACCGACAACGCTTCAGTAATGGTTGGAATTAACAATGGGGTGTATACAAAATTAAAAGAAGATATACCAACTTTAATTCATGTTCCTTATATAAGTCACTCTCTAAAATTGGCTGTATCAGCTGCAGCCAGCGAAACTTCGCCAAGAAACATTGAATATATGATCCGTGAAACTTATAATTGGTTTTCCCATTCCAGTCTGAGGCAAGCACAGAACAAAAATTTATTTAAAGCCATAAATGAAGGTCATGAACCATTAAACATTGTGAAAGCTTGTGACACTCACTGGCTATCTATTGAAACAGCAGTAAGTAGAATTTTAAATCAGTGGTTAGAGTTGAAAACTCTGTTTGGAATTGCAAAACTGAAAGAGAAATGTTATGCTGCAGAAATTCTACATAATATGTTTGTCGATGATAGTAATCTTGCATATTTAAAATTCTTA
>VUJU01004222.1:0-20020 GCA_009835225.1 Aphis craccivora
TTTTTTTTTATGCATTTAGCATTTATGTTTTTGAAAAAAATATTTAAAGCATTATTATTACAATTTAATATACTCTTTTACAATTATTAAATATTCAATTAGAATACTTAAATGAAAAATGTATTACAGAAAGATTAGATGGGCTATGCAAGAAAAAACCAGAAAGCTCAATTAAAGAATGGCTGCAAATACCTGAAGATAATTACTCTGTTAGTGAACAAATAGTCGTAAATGATGGGAAAAAAAGGGTATGTATCATGTCATTTATTTATTTATATAACTTCAACTATATAAGTTTAATAATTCTAGTTGGTCAATTCATATATTCATATTATTAAGTATTAACCCTTTAATAAGCATTAGAAAAAAATAAAACAAAAAGAAAGTAATATTTTAAATTGTGTAGTAAATAACTGGAGAAAAAAAAATATATATATGGTATACAATTTTTTGAGTTTAGTGATTTATATTGATATTTGCTTTAGTGCACTCTACTAATGAATTACTGAAAAAATAGAACCTTCAGCCTAGGATATAATTTCCGGTGATCGGTGAAAAAGATGGTTTATGTTTTAATGGCCTGAATACACCAAAATTTAAGTTCTTTTATAACTATTGTTGGCCAAACTTATGGAAAAATCTTGTATAAAATGTTTAACTCTTAGCTACTTATGCAAAAAATTTTATGAATTATACCTACAAAATAATTTGCAAATATTCATGATTTTGACGAAATTTTTGTTAATATTTAAACTTCAATTAATGCTAATAAAAAAAAATTGTGCCTATGTATTCTTATAATTTTTTAATCACTATAAGAGAATAACTTATGAGGAATTTCGTATTAAATTTTCAAGTATTTTGATTTGACCAAAAAAATTTAATTGACACTTCAAAAAAAAAATTCTCTGAAAAATCGAAAACTTCAGTTGTCTATAAATATCTCAAAAAAAGTCAAAATATTTTGAAAATTAAATCATGTAAGAAAATGCCAATCTTAATTACACTTGCAATTTCAAGTGTCTACGACTTATAGATACTATTTGAATAATAACAAATATTTAAATCGTTTGAGGATAAAACGTTATCGTTACGCTATTTCGTAAAAATTTAAAGTTTTAATGCACTTAAAATTTTACCTATATAATGATGCTTTGAGTGTTCTCTATAGTTACTTGAAGGAAAACTTAGTGTTGAATTGTTTAACCTTAGATATAAACACAAAAGTTTTATGATTTTTCAACTACAATATTATTTGCAATTTTTCGCGATTTTGACATAGGTATTTCGTAAACATTTTAACTATAAACACTTTTTAAAAAAAATTGTAACTAACGATTTTTGATTTTTTTTTAACAACAATAAAAACAACTCATAAGGAACCTTGTATAAAATTTTCAAGTTTTTTTAACAATAATATAAACATGTGATGTACATTTCAAGTATTTACAGTGTTTCGTTTTTGAGTTACAACTACCTATATAAAAAAATCGATTTGGTCAAAAACTGGTTTTGCGTAAAATTCCATTCTTCCGTCACTTTTTTTATGTATTTCTCGATGTTTTTGAAAACTACTGGAAAATGTATTATGCAAAATTACTTTTGACCTCTATAATGCACCAAGGATATTTATTTTGTCATCGGAAACTGCCCTCGAAGTTTGAAATTGAAGCATTATTATTTATTTCGACAAGTTATGCTGTACACAGACACAAAAATAAAAAAAGTGACCCGTCGCGGGACGCCTGGCAGATGTGAAACGTCAACAATTTTTTTTTGTAATAATGTTGAAAATAGATGGTGAATAAAATGACTATGAAATAATTTCTAAATTAATATCATAAGACTATTTTGTTTTTTATTTGCATATGAAGTACTTAAAAGATTTACAAGGACATACAAAAATATACAAATGTTATAATGTAACTACTCTAATCAATGTTATCTGTTGCTTCGTCTGTTATTTCTGTGACAGTAGCAGTTGATGCTTCTAATGGTACAATTTCTGGTATCAATGTAACAATTGGACGATTATAACTGAAATATGCAACAAAAGAACGTGATATAACGTTATCAAAGTACCTTGTGAATACTCCATATATATAGCAGTTCCATATCTGGTTGTTGCTTCTCTTGGATCGTTATTAATATGCAAACTAAATTTTTCTTGAAGAAATGTAATTAATTGTAATGAATGAGAAATGTATTTCTATGTATTTTGTCTCTTGAGAAATTTACATTAAAATCTCCTGCTAAAAGTAATGGTAATTTATCCAAATTATCTTTCAAAAGCATCGATCCTTCGTGACTATATAGAAGTAATCACCGATGTAAAAATGCAATGATATCGTTAATTTTTTGATTGGGTGAAATGTATACAATGACCATGAGAAATTCTCTTCCATCATTCATAACAATTTGAGAAGCACACAGGTCATCTACAGGTACTTGACTCACGTTAATTTCTGTAGCATTTTGTACTATATATAATATATAGGTAGGTAGGTACGTTAAAAACAAACGTAAAGTTTTGTTGGTAGCTTATAAAGTCATATTATACCAATATTATTTCCAAAAACATCATATTAAAATACATAAGTATATATGACGATTTATATTTTATATATAAAATTCATCAAAATCGAAAAAATTACTATCTATTTGTAGTTAGAAATTCAAAAAAAAAAAAAAAATGTCCTTTTTATATGTAAATATTAAAAATTTAATATGAAATTCCACATAAGTAGTTCATATAAGTACTTAAACCATAAGATATAATAAATATATAAAGGTGATTATTTTTTTTATAGATATTTTAAGTTCAAATTTAGATGAAATTATGTAAAGATATTTGATAAAATAATTAATAACGTTTTTTATTTTGTTATAATTAAGAATATTATTCATTCGAACTTAAAAATTTTACGCTCATTATATTATTATGAATTTAACTATATGCAATCACTATTTTGATCTCTTTTAAGATAGTATAATCTATTTATACAATGAATTTATTTTTACTATTTTTTGGTATTTGCAGAAATCTGCCATTCAATTTCGAGC
The DNA here is from genome assembly GCA_009835225.1 of Aphis craccivora. Lineage (NCBI taxonomy): Eukaryota > Metazoa > Arthropoda > Insecta > Hemiptera > Aphididae > Aphis > Aphis craccivora. The sequence goes on from VUJU01004222.1 coordinate 3,064, forward strand.
TTAATTAATTGATAATATAATATTGTATAAATATATACGTTTATAAATCGTATAGAAATAGATAAGCCGATACTGCGTACATAGAGAGGAAATCGCAGAGCTTCGGAAAATTGAGCCGACGAGCTATGAGTGGGGCGTCACCACGCCACAGTCTCTCACTACTGTACCGCGCCATAAGATGTTTCACATCAAAAACGCACGTCATTGTGTAAAATTAATACATTAATCACTACGTTCAGAATCTAAAATGAAGGAAAATAGGAATTTTTGTACAAAACATTTTTTTGAAAAATCGATTTATTTTTATTTTTTTATAATTCAAAAATGAATTATTATAGGTACTTAGATACTTTTAATTTTTACCAAGTTATTATACTAGAATTTTCTATTCTTAGTTTAATTAAGTAATTTATAGACATTTTAAATCGTTGAGTTTTTTACGAACGTACTTAATAATTACAAATACGAATAATTTTAGTAATTTTATGTAATATTATACTTATTATTATAAGTAGAATGAAGTGATGGTATAATAATAGGTAAGGTGTATCAAACGTAGGTTAGAATTATATAATTAAAATATAATATATTTTTTAAATCTTAAATGTATTCTAGTATTCTATAAATTTCTGCATAAATTTATAAAATGAAAAATATTGGTAACCATTCACCTATACCTAGTAACAAATATGCTTCTTATACAATTATCTTAGAGGATAAAAAATAAAGATAATATAAAATTTTAGAATTGCAGGCATCATATGATACTTTTTAAAATGATGAATGTTTGATATTATAAATATAATTATTAATTACCTCATATTGTTAAATATACGTATAATATACAAAATAATTATTTTATCGTTAACTAGGTAAACTATAGCTAATTGTAATATCTTACCTAATACTTAGTGTTTATATAGGATATTGGCATTCTACAATAATTTAATATTTTTGTTTTAACTAATAGTAATTTATACTTGGATACCAAAAAAAAAATAAAAAATGAATTTCAACTATAGAAGATACACTACAATTATGAATTGCATTTGCAAGTAAATGAAATTCAAATTTCTTTTAGATATATAAATGTGTCTGATAATATATGGATATCTGATAAGGATTAAGGTTGTATATAAAATAACAATTTACATTTTTATTTAAAAGTAATCCCTATAATAATTTATTAAAAACAATAAATTAAAATAAATAAAGTATAAATAATTAAAAAAAATATACATAATTAATAGGTCAGACTACTATGGTACAAAGTGTATTGTTATACAAACAATAGGAATAAATATAAAGTATAATAATCAGTAAAAAAAAAAAAATATATTTATAAATGTAATAAAAGATTATCCTAATAATCCTAATAAGAAGCCAATGCGGATCTGTTGTGTACGTTTAAATGGTCAATTTAAGAGACGAGATCTTTGTTTTTGATCGAATTGAAATCATAGGAGAGCTATTTTAGACATCGAAATATGAAACTGATCAGTTAAGGTAGTTTTAAGTGAAAAAGTTAATATTTAATTTGTATGATCGGTGGAAACTGGAATTTTAGACTTCATTACAAGCCAAATAGAGTTGACGACAGTCATCTCCAGATCGTCCACGTCTTCCGGCGTCATAATACACTTCAAAAGGTGCATTACCAGTCCTTTGCAGCAAAAAACTTGTTGCATATCTAGAATAATAAATTATTTATACTATTATTATTTTGAAACAATCAATCTTATATAAACCAGTATAACCAATACATTAAATCAACACATAGTATTTTCAATTAAAAATTAAAACTAAGATATATTAATAAATATTATTTTCTTACGTTCCAAGCTGACAATATATGGCACTAGAACTTGATGTTTCGCCTGAACATTCTTTGTTAGCTTCGCATACAAACTTCTGAGCGCAAACATCATTAGCCGTATTCATAGTTTTCACGTATCCCTAATTTAATAAAAAAAAAACATTATTATTTTTTTTTCAAAATAAAACACCAATATGAAATATCTTACTTTGAACATGGATAAGCTGGCTACAGCGGCATCGGACATAGCGTCCTTTTTACCCAAAGATCTAGCTGACATGGATCTGTGACTGAATGATGTTTTCAAAGCATCCAAAAGATTCACAACGATATTGATAAACTGTTAACATTACGTATTTATTTAATATATTTTAATCATAAATTAAAGTTTGTAAAAACATTTGCCTACACAATGTTAGGTTGGGTGGTAGCTAAAGCAGTGTGTGGGTGTCTTACCTCTCCAGCTTGTTTGGCCATGGTGGCCACTTGATCGGGATCCCTGCTGCCAAGTACTGTAGATAAGACCGCCGCCAATACACCCTACGTACCGTGCCACCATATACCAATTCATTAAATATTTATAAAAAGAAGGAAAGCATGTTTTGATCCTAAGGACCGGGGTCTTGAAGCTTAATTTAAGCTTTATTTTATTATGAATATTAATTTATTGTTCACATATTATATTTTAATTTTAAATATCAGTGAGTATATTTAAAATGTGTATAATTTACGTTTTGTGATATATAAATATATAATATTAAATAATATGTACATAAAAGTAATAACTAAACTTAAATACTTAATACTTCGAAAAATTAATCTATAAATAACTACATAGAAAAGATAAGCAAATAAGTATAATTTATCGATTTTCTTCACTAAAAGCCACAATATTAAAATTTAAAACTATATAATTATGATATATTTAAATAAGCAATTATTCGTTTTTGTTGATCTAAAAGCTTGTTACAAATAAAATATATTTGTAACAAACTTTTAATGAATCTATTATACTCATTATTGACGTCTGCAGTGGAATATCGTATTAATCCTTTAGATCATTTAAAAAGCGGAATGTTGTTTTGAATCATTTACTACATACATTTAACGACTTACCTAATATTAACGCATTATATAGTCAGAAGCCAAATATTTATACAAAATAGTATTTATTAATATTTAATATAGTGATAGATTATAGAAGGTGTGTTTAAGTTCTCATATACCTACTTTAACCCCCGGTCCAAAATTATTAATTTATACATTTTATTTTATTTAATATATGGTTCAAAACTACGAAAGTATTTGACATAATATTTTAATTAAACGATAAATATAAGTAAAATGTATAGACTAAAGCATTTAAATATATATTTTGAAGATTGAACCATCTATTATAATAAGTTTTAAATAATATATACATTATACATAGCATAGTGTTTTTTTAATATTATTAATTACCTGCATTGGAGAAGAGTTATCAACTTTATCAATTCCGTCCCCCGCTACATTGCCACCGCCCAAAAATGCGGTTAAAATTTTCAAACCTACAGATAACAAATTAGCCCAAGGTGATGTTGGAGCAATAGCCTAAAAACAAAAATTATAAATTTATAATAATGATTAAAATTATTATAAATTATTATATTCCGAAATGTTATAAATTTTATTTATTTATAATATATCAATTAAGATTTTAGTTTATACCTGATCACCGTCCAAAACATCTGATTTGCTAGGTCCGGCGGCTGCACTTGCTGGATTAAACAGCATTTGCATAATCATTCCCAAAACACTACTCCACGAAAAACCACCTGCGGCATCTTGCTAAAAGGTAAAACATTACTTTATATTTATTTTATATTATTTTTTATTTTTAAAATCGTGTTTTGTTATCTAACCGATATAGAATTTGTTTGTACATCTTCCAAGTCATTACGATCTTCTACAACTCCTGCAGTCGATGACACTACTTTTTTGCTGGCGTTTGGTTTTTCCACAAATTTTCTTGCGTCTTGTTCAGGTTGATAACTCTGATAATTTCCTTGATAGACGGGACGTTGTTGTTCATATTGATTTTGTGCTTGGGAAGAACGATGTTCTTGTGGGTAAGTTAATACGGCAGGTGCCATCAATGTGGTTCCCATCAGGCACAGGAAAGCCCATCCTATAGCCTGTTTGTTGGCCATAATTTGATCTGTGAAAATAATATTATATATTTTTAACATAACATTTTAAATCTTGTTGATGGTCGACTTCTAGTTTACTGCTAGCTACCTACTATTAATTTCGATATAATATATACATATTTTACCATCTATACATACTTAAATTATTAAATAGATACAGCCATACAGATGCGGATTAATAAAAAAATAAAAATTCAAAAAGGTATTGGTATACCTAATTATAAAAATTTTAAATTATATTTTATAACTAGAAAAGACTAAGTCATAAATTATAATTAAATATATTTTTTTCATATTTAATAAAAATTAATATTTATTTTTTAATATATTTATTTATACTTAGTTTATCATTAAAAAGTATAATAATAGAATCTTTCTCTTTATTTTAACATTTTTATATATTTATATACATAATAATAAAGTAATAATACTAAACGATATATGCAAACCAGTTTTACAGTATTACCCAATGTATATTATGTGTGCAACTTTATTCTAGTATTATAAACTCTAAAGTAATAGGTATCTATGTATTTTGTCTTATTAGTTATTTAGAGTTCAAAAACCTTGCATTTCATTCCTCAAATTTCAACGTCAATGACCCTGATCATTGAAATGTATTATTATTAATAACATATCTTCATAATGAATATTAAATTTATACAACAATAAATAATAATTATGACCTACGTTAATATAATGATATATAGGTATACTTATTATGTATCTTAGTTCTTACTTCTTACAAACTAAAACTGCGAGTAAAACTGTAATAAGTTTACCGGTACTAACAAATTGTAATTTCTTCTGAAACAGTTGGTTTTGTATGTCGTAGGTTAGATAAATTCTCACAATTCATATAGGTACAATTTATTTATTTCAATAGTCGTCATTTGACATTTATCATAGGTACCGTTAAGATTTGTTTTGATAGTTTAAAACAATAATTGTTACATATTATAATTATAAATAAATAACATACAAATGTTATACGAATTACTAATGAATATTACGAACTATATTTTACATAATCGGTTTAACCGCCTGTAATAACTATAATATGAACAAGATAATGATCCACCAATCACCATTATATGCAATTTTAAACAGTAGGTAATATAAATACCGCTCGGACATCAACCACTTAGGTTAATGGGTGTGTAAGTCAAGACTTAGGAATTTCATTTTGCCAATATCTACCTACTTATCGATTATAGTATAGTGCACACTGCACATATATATATTATTGTACCTATAAAAATTATGTTTATGTGGTTATGTACCGATCTTCGATAAGAGAAAGAAATACTTTCGTCGTGGTTTTAGCATTAGACCGTGAAACATATTGATGTAAGTATATATACAATTTTTTTTTATCGTGGATAATATTTTAGTAGGTATATATTTAATTGTATTGTCCTGTTCTGTCTAGACGCTTAGAAAGTAAACATGATATGTAGGTGATCCTATCTAAAAAGTAAAAACGTGTCAAATCAATTGTTTTAAAAGGAAAAATAGACGTATATCTATTTTTTATGCATCACACACCGCAGTGGATGAGTATATTATACATATAATAACAAATAGCAATAATATAATAATATAATGTAAAATGTATGCCATCATACAGATTTGGATAATACGTACATTTGATTTCTATGGGTTAATTTTTATGGTAATGGAACGAAATTACTAGCTATTATAAATTATAATTTATATAAGATGTATAAAATTACGCTATGCGCTCAGGACAATAGATTAGACATTCTGCCCTGTGCACGTAGTATGAACAAATATAATTCTAATTAACATAGTTTTTTCTTCATTGTCTTTATACTTATAACTATTAAATATAGAATTTTTAATTAACCTAATTCAACGGATTATACTGATAAACAATAAAAATAAACTAATTTTTTTTTTTTTTTTATTGGCGTTTTCGTGGATGCTTTTTATATTTTATTTACATATTTTTTACTATTGTAATTTAGGTAATTATATTTATATATTTATAAACACAAATGACAATTATATATTTTTTTCAACTATAGGAAGTTATTACTAGTTGTCAAATAATTAACTTTTTGACGTCCATATAAAATTGAAAAAATAATGATAAAATAAAATGAATATAATTGTGTATCAAAATAGATTCGCAATTGAATACTACCCAAATTTAGGTACCTATAGTTATCTTTTGACCATTATATGTACCTAAATTTTAAATCAAAAAATTACAATAACGTTTCAATTCAAAACCATTTTTACGGCCATTTTACTTTATAATTTTAAATCGTGTATTATTTATATTTACAGGAATATTTTTTTATATAATTTTAAAATAATGAAACTGTAATAACTGAAATTTAAAATGAAATTGTGTATTTAACAGAATATTCACTTGAACATTTATATCATACATGAACATATATGATAATAATTCTAAATATTATAGGTACTAACCTAAAAAACGATAAAAATTGATGTTTTTAAAACATTGTTGTGTCTAAGATCCTGGGAATGCAACTACCGACCAAAAGTGGCCCACGATTAACCTTGACCACTATTGCCTGTGTCACGCACACGCAACAATAACCAAGTAACCCACATAGTCCGGTCAGTTACTTTCATTTAAATAGTAAATACCTAGCATACTTTTTCTTATTTAAAGACTGTCCCATCATTGTTTTTACTTCCTCATATATTAATATATATTTCGTTGACCTAGATTTTGATAAGTTTTTCTAATAGTTCGTAAATATTTCCGATATTATGTAATATGTGTATTAATATTATAATATTACATTCTATAACTCATCATCTCTGTAGGATTTACACATACTTAGGATGATGATCTTATGATTTGATTTCAATTATATACAAATACAAACTATATTGTATATTATGATTACATAATGTAATATATAATATTATATATGTACATAAAGTAAAATTAACATACATTCAAAGCTGAATTTATGCCGACAACGTCTGGTATTAGTCATGATAGCAACTTAGTCGATAGATGTTTTCTTTGTACAAATTTCACTTTGTAATTGGAACCGATATTTATGCCTATAGCCTATGACACATAGTTGTTGGGAGAAAGTTCGGTGAAATCATCTTGCCAACCTCATCGTATAGACCAATGTATATATGGCGTCGAGTGAATCATAGATATATAGTATATACGTAAAATAGATATTACATATTTTATATATTATATGAGTAGGTACATACATATTTTAATAATTTACTGCAGTTTTCAAACGTTATATATAAATACTATATTATTATTATTTTATTACTCGATTTTTATAATTACTTAATGATATTTTATGATTACTTTATAGACCGAAGTGCCAAATACATACACGTTGAATAGACTGATCGTTTAATATATAAACATTTATGAATATAGTTATAAATCGTAGTAATACATACCTAAATAATTAAAATCCAGTTATTTTATATTGTTCTCGTACTTTAATAGCGCAATTACAATACGGACATTTTAGAAAATAAATTGTATTATAGATATTTTACATATTATAATATATAAAAATAAAACACGTAGATTTAAAACAAAATTTGTAGGTATATACACACAGAAAATGTAATGCACATATTTTTAGTCTGAATGTAGTATAATAACATTGATAGAAAACGTTTCTTATAAAACTATAATACAAATAAATCGTTTAAGTAACGACATATTATAATGTATAAGAACTTATAACTTATAATAATATTATATTTTATTTTTTTATTAGTAGTCTAAATATCATAAATTTTCAGATATAAAACTAAAATATTATTTATATAATATAAATAAATAAATTTTATATCTACTCAATACCATAGCATCCATGTTATTTAATTTTAAATGCATAAAAATCATTTAACCTTTATAAATAATAAATAATACTATTATACTATTATTAGTGTATTGAGTATTTTAAAATCTTAGTATAGAATATGATTATTATTGTCTATTATAGCAGTGAATGGAAATAAGTTAGGTACTATTAAATTTATACTGTGTTTAAAATTTAAATATTAATATTAATATTATATTATTATTGTTCTTACCTGCGTTAAAGTCTCCAAAATATATTCTTCTCTCTGTTGTCAAAGACAATATTATTATACTTATGAAACTATGCAGTAATATTTAAAAATAAAATATATTAAATTGATTTTAAACAAATGTATAAATTCAGCAATCTTGGAACTACCTTTTTTCTCGGACAGTTACTGCGACGCGACTGACGGAAGGTAAATGGCCCCTGTATAGAGTGCAACCGGTTCTCATTCCGGCAATCCCTCCTTGAACTTGTTCCGGCCTCCGCGGGTGACCCACATTTCAAGACCACCACCACCATTATTTATTCTTAACAAACGTATCGTAACGATGGACGTTATTAATTTTATTTTTAAACAATTTCTTCCGTGTCTAAGATTAATGGATTCATGAGATTCATGGATAAATTATACGAATTGATTATAGTATTCAGACCAAAAACAATAATATTAATATAATTTTTTTTGTTATATATAATATTATATTGGCAATAATATAATATATAATTAATTAATCGTACGAACATTATTGTTATGCAATTATTAAACATTTTATCAAATTTTCATGACTAGTAAAATTGGATATTATTAGCTATAAGACATTTATTTTTGTTCTCGTTTATGCAACTCATCCGTACACAGAATATACATATTTTTTAAAATTTTAATTAGGCTATAAAGATACAATCATTATATCTACGTTACAGATTTTCGTAGATTTTTTATTAATAAGTATATATTATGCATATTATGTATATTATAGTAAAACGAAGATAAACAAAATGGGAAATACATATATATCTATGAACAAGAAGTCATCACCCAATAATGACACGCATAGCTTGAAATTAAAAGATTGGTAAAAATTATATTTCATTTGAATCTATATGATGATAATGAATTATAAAGAAAAAGGTATGAATAAGTTCATACGATATGAACTTAATGAACGCTGTAGTGGAAAGATGCCAGTGGTTTCTATAGTCTATAGGAAAAAAACGTCTGTGGAAAAGTACAGCTATACCCTTGATTGATTTATTGGCTATTATTGCCACGAGCATTGTGAAGGATTATTTCATTAAGATAAAGTTTGATGATGATTTGAAATATTTGAATTTTATTTTAGTCAATCCCTATGCAATATAAATAAAATGTTTAGTATTTAGGCTATAGAAAATTTATTTTTTGTGCAGAAGTACCTATAAATTATTTAAATGACAAAGATCTTATAGAATATGACGGTGACACATAGGTATACTTAAATTAATAATAGAACTGAAGCATAATATACTGCAGGAAGTCATTATTATATTATATACTTTAAATATTAAAATGTATTGGTACATATTATATATGAATAGTTAGCATTAAACATTTTACATTTATCTATACTATATACCTATTATACCTACATTCACATGACTGTGGACATATTATATGCAATTGTAGTTATAAATGTATATTATAGTTTATACTGGAATAATTAATATACATACTAGGTACCTATACTCTATAATATATTATATTACACATCAAATATAATAATGCATTTAGTTATGTTTATAAATACTCAACAATCGCCTTCAATTGCATGCTTCATCCTAAATTTAAATTCAAGCTATAAATCAATAAAAAATCCACATCGTACAAATTCCTAAATTCCTAATGAGACCTTTTTGGACTTCCAGAATGCAAATCTAAGAATGCGTCAAACCTATTCAAACGCGCACCATCCAAGTCTTTCAGTTAATCATTCTTCGCCTAATAGCCTCCGCACTCTGGTACCTACGTAACAAATGAATCATTATAGTATTATCCATATACTTAAAAATGAAACTGTTTAATGTTTTAACTAAAAATTTAAGAAAATTTTAACATTTAGTTTGCTCGCATATATATTTCTTAGGTTTGTAAATAATAGGTTTATACTGGTATAACTTTCTAGAAAAAATATAATATTAATATAACATTTTATATCAAAATAATTAAATTTTATGGTATTATATTATCCCGACTATTATTATATATGTATTTTATATTATATTATGTGATATAATGTATTACATAATATATTAAATTTAATAATCAAATAAATTATAAAATTAATACCTATAGAATAAGTATTTAAAAAAATATATGTATTAATATTATATAATATAATTGTATCACAGGTATTTATTATTATACAAAAAATAAAATAATTTTAACAACCTAATAAATTGCTAAGAATTCTACTTTTATTAAATATATATTTTTTTTTTTTATAAGTAATAACTGTATTTATATACTATTTATTTAGTCACAGTTTTGTCTTTATTAACTATATAATTGTTATAATTATTAAACTAATTTTTTTACAAAAATTGTTACAGATCATGTATTCTTTGAAATTTTATTGCAATAGCAAAGTAACGTTTATTTAATGTACATCAGATAGATATACCGTATGTAAGTATAAGGCACTAACATTTTCACCTACATATTATATTTCATGAATAAAGTCATTATTTGTATAGGTACAGTTGTGGAATACCGTAACTAATATCGTTAAGTTATATTTTTAATTTTATTTCTATGATATAGAAAAATAACTGGAATTGTATTGAGGACGCGATTTTTTCATGCATTTTAATATCCATATAAATCTGACTATAGCACAAAATACTCTTATTTAATGTAATAATTAAACACCTGCAGTGTGTAATGAGGGTAAACAATACACAACAACAATACATTTTACCAATGAGTATAAAAATATAAAATAAATAATTGTTAGTTAAAAACAGATTTAAAAGTGAACAAATTTCATGATAAGATCACCACAAATAAAATAAAATAAATATTTAACTGAATCATTATTATGAACCATATTATGAAGCCACTCAATATGATACTATTTGTCTACTTATACGTATTGTATGTTATTAAGTTATAGGTAACTACTATATGCATATTATATAGTAATATGAAGAAATTAATGAACTTAAAACGCATATTATAAGTTGACTGTAATGATCAATGGTCTGGTATAAAAGTACGTATGTACTATTTAAAAAATATATATTATTGATTATTATGAATGATAATACATATTATATAGGTTATACCAAATCAATAATATATTTATTATTTACATATTATATAGGCACGTTAGTGCATTATATATTACTTAATTCAAGTTATAGACAGTATAGTATTCTTTTCTTAGCACATAATAATTATTATCTGGAAAGTAATATAGTTTTAAAAATATAATGACAATAATTTAGCTAAAAATAATAATTGTTTTTACAGCCATTATATAATATTATTTGCATAATCACAATTAAATATTTTATACAATTGTTTTTGTTTTGTTCCTACCTACTTAAATATATATTTAATTGGATGTAGCCATGTAGGATGTCCCACATAATATATAAATATATTATGATGAAAAAACACTATTACCGAAAGTCAATCATTGGAAAATTAACGTACACGAAACACGAATAATAATAATAATATATTAATATCAAACACATAACATATTTTTCTTATGAACTTCCTCACGATTCCAAACACAACAAAAGTATGTAAGGCATAGTGTTATGTATTTAAACAGAAATTATAATGGTTTCTCTTTTTTTCTGTAAATTATTAAAAATATTTGAAAACAATGACAAGTAAAAGCGTAACATAGATGTATGTTTCATAATAGTAAACATACATTGTATTGCATGCTAACATATTTAAATAATTTAACTAATTTGAAAAAATGAACTTAAAAATAATCAAGTTATGTAATAAACATATTTTATTTAAACAATAATAAGTAATAGGTACCTAACGATATAAACTTATTAGAACACGTTTTCTAAAAATTAAATTAAATTTGGATAAGTAATAATATATAATTTCAAACTATTCAATATACCTAATATATGGAGAGATCATATTTTAAAAGATAATTTTAAAATTAACTTCGCACGTAAAAATATTTTTTTTACGTACGATATAATTAACTCGAAATATAATTCTGTTATTCGTATTAAACACCATAGCGTTACGGTACGGACGAGACAGGCACATTAATTTCACAAGTCTTGAATGAGAGCCATTATACCAAATACGTAGTAATAAGTAGTACCTACCTATATAAAAATATAATAATATAATCTTTAAACGATTTATTATGTCCCGTTTCCGTGTATAATTTCTGTCACTTTAAATAATATATCAATTGACAATAACGGATAAAATAACTAATATTGTAGGTATACTAATAGTATATTATATGTATTATATATACATACTACATAGTATACTTAAGTAATATGGTCTAATTTATTACAGTGTTTAACTATAAGGTTAGTAAATTATTAAATTATAAATATAAGCCAAAAGTATTTTAATTATTTTATACCTAAGCACAAAGCCACTAAGTATCTAATAAAATGGTTTTTAAGTATTGGAAATTAGTGCAATGATCGCTTCCTCCCCTCATGGCTCATACTGTCTAGCATAGTTATAGAGTACTACATGTATATGCATACAAATTACAAATCGTAAACTTTTTCTCAGTGGCGTAGCCAGCAGGTAGGCCTGGTAGGCCCGGGCCTACCCACTTTTCTCCAAAAATGAATGTTTTATATCATGTTTTTTATTTAATAAAAATATTAATTGATAATCCTTATTCCATCAAAATATCGGGCCTACCCAAGAAAAATTGTCTAGCTACGCCACTGCTTTTTCTATATTTCTAAATAAAAAAAAAAAAAAAACAAACATTTGGCCATTTTCACATTTAAATTAAAAATAATAGATATATAATTATTCAAGTCAAATTAATTATAAGAATCGCATCGTCCATTCAATGTGTGTGGATGGTTTTGAGTTTTCAATTAATTATTTTAAGAAAAATAGTTTATACTCGTATAAATAAACTATTTATTCATCTACTTTACCTACTTTCCAGAATTTAAATAATTTAATGTAAAATTTCAAAGTTGCCACTTAAATCAAAATCATTATATACTTAAATAGAATAATTATTTTATTGAAACTGTTAGTCCACAATCCATTGAACAATTGAATAATTTTAAAAATATAAAATAAAGTAATGGAATTACTAACAAAATGAGAAGGAAAATATGAAAGCAAAAGACTATATCTTTGATAAGGTCAAACAGTTCAATTACCTATCTAAGGAGAGATAAAATCCTGAACTGGGAAGATTGAAAAATAGTAACTGTGATAACTAAAATTCTTACAGGCCTGTAAAGCAAAAAAAAAATATACATATACGAAACAACGAAACCGGTATTTGTCAATAAATAAACTTTAGGTACAATGTACAACAATATCATATACAATATACATATAAAAAAATGTAAACATTTTGGCATTAAAATTATGTGTTTCCTTTTGAAAGTTATCAGTAATTTATTCATATTATGAAGGATGAACTCGATTTTGGAAAATATTTCAATTATCATCGATTAATTTATGTTATAAAATAATCACTTTGTAGTAGGTATATAATAATATAATATTATAATGTCTATAATGATATATTAATACATAAAATATATTATATAAGTAATATGTGTATTATATAATAGTAAACAATAAACATACAACAGTTATACAGTCATACTCATACATCATAAATGTTTAAACTTATCTACATTTGGAAAAAGCGGATATAATATTGGTAACCTGCAAACATATTATATCAGCAATCATTGAGTGGGCTTTAAACGGAACTGTTATAGAAGAATGATTCATTCAATTTGAAAGCTAATATTGTAACATTTTAATGATGATTCAGAAATTCAGAAACGTAAGAAAGTAATTAATACTGTTACCAATTTTTCAGAAAAATAATTATTAATTATTATACGATCATGCCGATCATGGTACCTATCATAAGTCCAACTTAAAAATCAGGTATTTAAAAATATTATTTGATTAACATTTTAAGTAATCTATCTATATAATCACAATTTTATTTAAACTAAAAAAATATGTTAAAAACTTAAAAATAATATTTTAAATTTCGATTTTTATTAACATTTCACAAGTATCTATAGTTACAATAAATTTCTTAACAATTAAAATTTTTCTTAATTTATAATTGTATTCCATTTATTGTTGATTTATATAAGATGCAAGAATAACGTACTATAATAACGTAACCTTTTAGAATTATTTAAAAATAACTCCTTTGAAAGAATAAGATACGTTACTCTATGAATTTTAAATACAATAATAACTTTTTAATCGAGTAATTAAATTTTATGAATGATTTAATGCGTTTCTACTTATATTTCATACAGTTATTGTACATGACTTAATAATAATAGACAATAGTTATATTGTTCTAAACTTTTAATAAATTCATAACGATCATAACATTCAAATTTATTTATATATAAGTATTAATTAATACATTTTGCTTAGAAATATTTATAGCTAAGTAAATAGGCATCTGAAATCTATATTCCTTAATTATAATTTATATAATGTATTGTCAGGTCAACTAATTTAAGACTAAACTGTATTAATAACAATTAGTATAATATTTCATTTTCTTGTAAAGATGAAGAACATTTTATTAGCCGATGGCCAATTCTAAGGCTGATGCATACTATATTTTGTTTCGTAGAACGAGGGAAAGCGATCATAATGACTTTCTTTAGTATAGACCGGTATAGATGTATAATAATAATGAATGGTTAACTTTTTTTTATTTTTATTTTTTATGACAAATCAGAAATTCCTATGTGGGAAATCTGTACAAACCCGTACGTGAATTTAGCTTTCTTATGTTGTAATTATCCATGTGCAATGTGCACCCATAAGTTACATTTACGGGTAAAAATTGAATTTTTAAAAATAAAGAATTTTTCTAAATCATATGAAATATTATTTTATAGATATAATTATTATTTACTTATAAGTTATAATATACATAGATTAAAAAATATAATTATTCGTTAATTCTTGTATTCATCTAATTATACAAGTATTAAATAAGTACTTACATTTTTAATTAATAAGACGTTGTAGTTTTATTATAAACAAAAAAGTAATTTATATCATTACGAAATTGTTAAACTCAAAATAGTCATAATCATAAATATGTTATAACATTATAATATTATGTTCTAATTTTCTAAAGACATAATACTTTCGAAAACATGAAATTCCGGGGTATCAAATAAATTTGTAATTATATTATTTCACCTATATGTGAAATTTCAATTTTCAATCCATTTAATGTATTATGTTTAAACTCTGAAATATACATAATACACGTCTACTATATTATACTTTCATATTCCAGAAAAAGTGTGAGTTAAGAATTTTTTATGAATTCCAAATTTATTATTCAAAAATTATATAATTAAATAATTGATGATTAATTTATTTTAGTAATCTATCAGAATGTCCGGTACCATTGACTATAGGATAGTCTATATTCTATAATTAATGCCGGTACCTACTATATAGGTTTACAGTGTTGAATGATCTTATGAGTTAAAATTTTATGACTTATGAAACCATTTCCATGCAATTTACATTTAAGAATAATAATTATTTTAAAAAGAATTATTTTAGTCTTGATTGGACCGTTCATATTTATACTTTATAGCATTGAAGTTTTCGACATAGCTTATAGTTGCACAAGTAAATAATGTTCTTTAGTCTATACTAACTATTTCAATCAAAGAGTTCTAAAAAAACATTATAGTGTCTTAGATTTAAATTTTTAGTATCTTGTATCTAAAGTGTAAATACAGCTTTAGTAAGCATATTGAATATACTGAATATTTTGTGTATATAATTATCTGAATTAAAAAAAAAACTTTATTCGAATATATACCTATACAATATACATATATATTATTACAAATTCAGTTTGATTTTTCTATACTAATGCATAAAAGAGGTTTAAAATAATACCTAACCTAACATGAAGTTTGAAAGAGGATTAGTCAAGTTGCATGAGAGCAGCCCGGCAGTCGCTAAATAGTGCGAAGAACTCAACTACGTCTGTGATATTACCTTACTTGATATCCACTTTACACTTACCACAATTACCGCTGTTAATGTTGTTATTATTTATTTGTTTTAGATTCTGAGCGAAGCGATGAATGTATTAATTTTACAATGTTGTGTGTTTTTATTTTTTATTTATTTATTTTTTGTGTGTCTGTGTACACGAAAACATGTCGAAATAATGATTCAATTTCAAACTATGGGGGTGGTTTCCGATGGTAAAATGAATCTAGTTGGTGCATTGAGGAGGTCATTTTTTGAAATTCCTAATAGTTTTCAAAAGCACCGAGAAAAACCAAAAAAAAAAAAAGAATTAAGGAAAAATGGAAATTTTTACGCAAAACCAGTTTTCGACCAAATCGATTTTTTTATATGGTTGTTATTCCAAAACTAATCACTGTAAATACTTGAAATTCTCACCAAATTTTTATGTAAGTGTATCTATATACAGTTAAATTTTCAAAAAATTTGATCGTTAGTCACAATATTTTTTATATAAGCGTTTATAGTTCAATTTTTTTACGAAATCTGTCGAAAACGCGAAAATTTGCAAGTAATTTTGAAGTTGAAAAATCATAAAATTTTTTGTGTTAATAACTATAAGGATTAAAAATACAACACTTAAACTTACAATTTTATCAATTTTAGTATAGTAAATAGTTATATGAATCTGTTGCTTTAATGTATACATATTATAGGCAGTGTCGGCCTGGCCAAGGCAGCTAGGCAGCAATCGCTGCCTGGGTCCTTGTCTTTTTTTTATATGTATATTTGGGCGGGTCCTTTTTCTTCTACTGTCCATTTTCCTCCAAAAAAATAAAAA
>VUJU01004223.1:0-10410 GCA_009835225.1 Aphis craccivora
ATTGTATTTTGTCTGTATAATATTGACCATCCAGTATTAGGGTCACCTACTATCCCTTATTAGGACCTTAATTTGAAATAATGAATTTACAATGTTTTAATATTATTCCAAAATAGATTATAAATTTACTTCACTAAACCAAAAAAGGCCTAAGTACTAGTAAGTATGCATAGATATAGGTGTATTAACATTAAAAATTCTGAAAAAAAGTTAATTTATATACCTAAAATTAACAGTTTACTAAAGCTATCCATTATTAGGATACTCTCCCCTATTGACTAGTTATCAAAAAACTTAATTTTTTAAAAACCTCATTCAAACATTTTCATTATTCTTTGGACGAAAATTAACTTAATTTAGATATTTTTGAATAAAATTAATTTGAAGTTAACACGTTAATCTTAAGAAAAAAGTAACTTAAAAGTATTAATTAATTTTAAAAAAAGTAACGAGTTATTTAATTTAATTTTAACTTTTAATTTGTTAATGCCTGGCCTTAATATTATTAGTATACTAATACTAGTAATACTTATAAATTAAAGCTATATAGTTTTTACATTTTAAGTTAAGAAAATATATCCATGTATAACAATTAGTTATAATGGTTAATTTCCAAATTAAAATTAAATAGGTAATACAACTGTTCATTGTAATCAATTTGATTGATATTTGATATCATACCAAAAAAAGAAGAATATTTTAAAATTTGTTTTTGCAGACCTACAATATGTCGTTGGTTGATGAAGTTTGTGCTTGTGGTAAAATTAAATCTTTGTATCAAATGTTTCATGATATGGGTACTATTTATTTATTATTATAATATTATTTAGTTATAAATAAGTATTATACAATGAATTACATTTATTTATATCATTCTAAAGCTTGTTCCTATATTAAACCTAATATTATATAAGCTAGACCTAGATATTCTAGTGTTTTATTTTATTTTATTAGTTCAGTTGATAATTCTAATTTCAATACTTTAACTAGTATTTCAAAACCAAACCAATGTGAAGATTTTATTATTATATTATTTTATTTTATTATTCCAATTTGTTGATTAAAAAACAACCTAAATTATACACTAATTCTGTTGAAACAGATGGTACCTAATGTTTCAATCTATTAACTATTTATAACAATGTAAATTAATTAGTTTTATTTTTAATTTCACTAATAAAAATTGTATTATTTAACTAAAAAGTTGAATCGCCTATTTTAGAAACTATTGAAAGTGTAAGCGAGCAGCATATATCTGATTTTAGAGCCAATGAAGATTTTACTGATTCTTGTCTGTCGACTGAAAAACAGAAAAAAGGTGTACTACTTCTACCGTGCCAAAAGGTATTTAACTAATTAAATATTTTATTTTATATTCATTTTACTTACTGCTACTTAATATTTTTATCATAGATATAATTGAAGTTTCCAGTGTTAGCACTGCAGCTGAAAATGTAAGTGGTTCAAATGTAGAAAATTACCTTAATACTATTTCTACTGTATTTGAAAATTATCCAAATGAACCAACTTTAATTCCTACATCTATATCACCATTATTTCGTGTGATATCGCAAGGTTAGGTTAGGTTAGTAAAGTAGTGACTTTATCATTAAATCACTTGTTAATGCTAATTTATCTATGGCTTCATCAACGTTAATGAAGTTGGTTAGATCCTTTTCACATGATATCAAAATAAGACTTTCCAATCTATTTTGTGCCATTGTTGAATGGAGTCTAGATTTTATTAGTTTGAGTTAAAATGACCGTTCACAAGAAACAGAAGTTGCTGGAATAATGCATAAGTATTAATAAGCAAGGTACAAATTCGGGAAAGCTGTTATTAAATCAAATGAATGAAGTAGTTGAAGCAATTAGAGTGGTGTTATTTTTTTAGAACTGTTTTTATTGGTATCTTGAGTTTCATAATTTTCAATATCAGATTCAACTTCATGTTCATAATCTTCAGACAAATCAGGGTCGGTGTAATCGTGTACTTTTTCCAGATTAATTGATTGGAATACTAAAAAAACTCTTAGAAAACGTAGTATATTCAACGCATAATGCATTTAAATCAATCTGCGGAATCCATATTTTCAAAGAATCAAACATATCGTCAGGACATGGTACTCCTTGATTGGCACTCATTAACCTATCATGTGTTAAATATGACAAGTCTTTTAAAATATCTTTTGATTTTTCAAGTCTTGTTGTTATTGACATTATTGTTTTATTGATGACAAGAAAATATACTTTAGATTTAAAATTATTTTATGGATTTGAAATTATTTCATCTTCAGATGTTTAGTCAAACACTCTTTTTCGTTTTCTTAGTCTAATTTCAGGAAGTTGTGTTTCATCAAGTTCATTATCGATTGCAAATTGTTTAGCGTTTTGTAGTATTTCATGTGCCCCTTCATTTGTTCTTAACTTGGTTAGTTGTTTTCTTATGGAATCAACTATGACTAGGACTTGTACAAGATCTATTGCTTGAGATTGAAGGTACTTAGATAATGGTGTTGTAATGTCAAAAATGGATTTCATTAGAAACATTATTGATACAAATAAGAAAGATGTACTTAATATTTTTTTAATAAAGAAGTTGCTAATGAGCCTGTGGATCGGTCGTTTGTATTTGAAAAATCTTCCAAAGTATTTAAAATGGCTCTGTACTTGTCAAACACCACTTCCATAATCCTATGATGTGAAGTACTTAATTTCAAATTCTACCATTTTCTCCATTTGTTTGCTATTTATTGCATCGTTAAGTTTTTTTTGTATATATTAATTTTTTTGTTTTTTTAAATTTGTGTTTTTAGATTCTGAACGAAGTGATGAATGTATTGATTTTACAATGATGTGTGTTTTTTTTGTTTTTGAGTCTGTCACCACGTTTTGGATTAGTAAAAGTGCTTCGATTTTTAAACTCGGCCCTGTTTCTGATAGGAAAGTGAATCTAGTTGGTACTTTGGGGGGTCAAAAATAAAAAATTTCCAATAGTTTTCAAAAAAATCGAGAAAAACAAAAAAATAATAAGCGGGCAAGTGGGTACCGCTCTGCTGTACATTAGGTGCCACGTGGATCACTATTATATATTAAGTATAGGAGTGTTAAATTTGAATCCAATGATAGTTATCATTGTATACGAAAAACGATTCTGAACGAAGATGATTTGTAAGCCTAGGATATAATTTCCAGTGGTTGGTGAAAAAGGTGGTTTATGTTATAATAGCCTGAATACATCAAAATTTAAGTTCTTTTATAATTATTGTAAACTAAACTTATGAAAAATCTTGTATTCAATTTTCAATTCTTAGCTACATGTACAAACATTTTTATGAATTATACCTACAAAATAATTTGCAAATATTCATGATTTTGAAGAATTTTTGTCAATATTTAAACTTCAAATGCTAATAAAAAAAATTGGGCCTATGTATTCTTATAATTTTTTAATAACAATAAGAATAACTTATGAGAAACTTTGTATTAAATTTTCAAGCATTTTGATTCGGCCAAAAAATTTTTATCGACACTTCAAAAAAAAAAAATTCAGAAAAATTTAAAATTTCAGTTGTCTATAAATAGCTCAAAAAAAGTCAAAATATTTTGAAAAGTACCTACCGCACAACATCAATGTCCTTGACCAAGGACAAACCTCAAACAACATAAAATTCATCGCCAAATGCAACCTCATCAATAAACTTTAATTTGGTCAAACTTTATTGTAAACAAACATCACATTAACTGTAAATACTAATTTTGTCAATCAATTATCCGTTTTAAATATTATTTTTCTTTATATTCAGTTAAAAAACAAAAATGTTGGTTAATAACCTTAGCAGTTGAAGCCTGTACATCTTTAAATAAAAAAAAATAAAAAAAATCCCTCGGAGAACAAATCGACCTCTATACAAAATGTTCGTTCGGCCTTCGATTTACCGTGAAAACTGACAATTTCATAATTTGGAAAATCACGTTTACGATCTGTTTCCCAGGAAAACCATCACAGTTACGACGAACATCATTAGAAATTAAATTGATCCCCATATGGAACTTCGTAAATCTATAATTTAGATTCTTCAAAAACGTGTTATTTAGGCTTTTTAAAAACATCGTATAGTCAAATGGCTTTTAAAAAATAAAAGTTAAAATCTCGTTTACGAGCTATTTTTAGTAGACTTTTGATAGATTTGAGGCCTTCTAGCATAATGCAGCGTGGGCCATTAAAAAAATTGAATGTAACAAAAAAATAATAAGTAAAATAAATGATACTTACCAATGACATCGATTCAATATAATTTCCTAACTTTTATCTTAATTTGACTTTCTTGCACATCTGCAGCTGTATCAATGTTTATGTTGCGATTCTGTAAATGATTATGGCTTATGATGTATATATAATAAATGATTTCTATAAGAAAGAATTGTGCAAATTGCATTAAATATTTCCCAAAGGTATAGAATCATTTACAAATAAATTTAAATTTCAACTCATTTTAAGCAACAATTTGGTCCAGCACCATCTAGTGTAAAGCGTTGTTATAAATATTCAAATTGTGATTTTATAAATCTACTAAAAATTATATTGATGAAATAAAAATATGTATATTACTTTTGGAATATGTTTTTCATTACACACAAGCAAAAAAATAAAATAAAATATACATTAAATAGTAAAAATATAACCGTATAATATAAAAAATTATGAACTGAAGAATACACTGTTGAATTATAGAGATGGGACTTGTTTGCTTGTATAAGTTTACAACTTAACATTTGTTAGTAAAAAGCTTTTTTCAAAACAGAACAATCTCCTTATTGTCCTGGATAAACGCCTATGTCAATTACTGTATTTTACTGGCTAATACTGAAAAAAAATAATAAAAAATAATATTAATAAAATTATTCTGAAAATTGTATCAATGTAAAATAGTTACTATAATCAATATTATTCAAATTTTATTAGCTAACATCCTTATTCCCTGTGTTATATATACTATATAGTTGTGTGCTTAATTAAAGCACGGATTAAGATAATTTTGGGCCCGGGACAAACAATTTTAGAGGCCCATAACTATAATCAAAATTTTGGTGACTCAAAAATAAAAATATTTCAGAGAAATTGTAAAAATACCTGGTGTATTGACACAATTAAATAAAAAAATTTAAAAAAAAAGCTAAGCACCTAAGTATCCAATTTGTGGTGATCTGATTACATACAGTCGATCGATATGATTTCTATGATGATTGTATACAAATTGGATTTTTGGTTGATTTTATTTTCATTAAATATCTCTAAAATTAAGGTTATTATAGTTTTAATATATTATTTAATATTTATCATAGGTACTTTAAGAGTTAACATACTTTGAGCAAATAATTTTTTATGGTGCGATTAGATCTTTTGACAATACCATTCGCTTGTGGATGATATGGCGAAGTCACTTTATGAACAATTCCGGTCAATTTAAAAAATTCATCGCATAAATAATTTCAAAATTCTCGACACTGGTCGCTAATTTCGATTTTTCTACAGCCGTGCCGACAGATTATTTCATCCTAATAAAAATGAGCTACAATAAATGTTTTTTTTTTATCGGATAATTGAAGTGCCTTACATCAATTACTAAAGTAATCAATGGCAACTGCTGCATAATGACTCCCACTAACTTCTTTCAATGTGATGACGCCGATGCCAATTTGCTTGAAAACTTAAATAATATTATATTTTATTAAGTAATTAGTTTAATAATTGTTTGATAGGTAATTAGTTAAAAGTAATGTAGGTACCCTTTTTAGTATAGGAACTGGATGTAATTCAGGTATCACTTTTAGTGTAGCTGGATTCACTCGTTGACAATTATTATATTCTCCAATGTATTGTTTAATGTTTAGTATTCAGTCATCGAAGTCCAATAATAACGCTGGTTTAAAAGATGAAGGGTTGCATCCCTACTACGATGGCTGGAAGGTGCAACTACTTCCTCAGACTCATGTGAACCACCAGGTACCAATTTGAGTATATTCATCCGTTCGTCGTTATCAAATATTACACTTGCTCAATATTTTTTGTGGTACAGACTAAAGAGTATTATTGTCAACATAAAATGATTTTGTCTGTCTTTAATTGGATCTTAGTGTCCTCCCATGGTTGAAACATAATTACAATAGCTATAAATTTAAATAAATAATTTAGATAATTGGGCTATTAAAATAACTAAACGTATTCCAAGTAATTTGAAAAATTAAATTGAAAATCGTATGAAATTTTGTATATAATCATGCACGTGTAAAATATATCAAAATCATGATAATATTATTTTATGGTTAAAAATTAATTTGTATAGATAAAAATTTAAAATTCAAAACAATGCTCTCATAAGTATAGTTCATATTGTAATCAAAATCTCTAAAAAATACAGGGTGATTTTTTTTTATCAAACAACATTCATTATTTCAAAAAGTATAGATATTTTTTCAAATTTTTAGATACATGTTTTTCTAAAGCTGTATAAAATTTTAATTTTTTTCGCTCTTATATTTAATAGTAAAATAACTATTAACTTTTGATTTTCAAATGGCAACCTATATTAATAATTACATACATTTATAAAGCCATTTTTTTAATGCATTTTCACGTTAAAATTTTTAAATTTAGTTGATCCGTCGACGAGTTAGAGCTTCTCAAAGTTGGTTGGTTTTAGATAGTTTTTAGTTGTTATACATCAGTACTAATTAGTCAGAACTGGAATTTTTATTTATTAAGTCCAGGGTAGCTATAATAGTAATAAATTTGATATCATCGATCCATGGTGTAGCGGAGAGTGGAGATAATATTATTTAAATTTGTATCTGTTATTACCTGTTATAGTGTTAAGCTTATTGTCAAATGTTATATAATTATAATATAAATTGGACTAATATTATTACTATAAATACTTTTATTCATTTATCGCTTTCGATAACCGACTCCAACGATGATGCATAATTCTATCATTCTAATAATACCGATTATTGATTATGAAAAGCCAAAAGTTAAGAATACCCCGGTATTCTGTAACCCCACCCAACTAATAACAGTAAATTTATGAAGCAGAATAATAATCTTACGTACTATATAATCACAAAATAATACCAATACCATAGACCTAGTATAGTATACTTATTACCTAGTATAAGGTTTATGTTTATGTAATATGTACATGTCCGAGATCGGCAACTAGCAAGCTATCATTCAGATTTCAGGTGTATAATGTTTCATGATTACACGATACATCATGACAACTGACATCTTTACTTTTTCTAACGTCTATAACGGCCATATTGTATATGTAGTATGACTATTGTAGTAATCTAGTGGTGCATAGTACAACAGGGACATCAGCATTATAATAAAACAACATGAAATAACGGTCAATATTATGTTATATTATAATAATATGCCATAACGTGTTGTTTATATTATATTTTATTTTATTTATTAATTTAATTAATCATAGAAGTACCTATTTAAATTGAGATTACGCGTTAGGTTAGGTTAGGCGAAATTCCTATAAAATATTGGTAAGTTTTACTTATTTTGTAGTTATACGTATGGTGACCAGATATAAAAATTTAAAAAAACTTAGCTTCTCCTCTGACGTAATTGCCAATGCATATACCCATTTTGCCAATATAGACCATAAGTCATCTCCTTCAACAAAAATTGTATTTTTTTTTTAAATTACTATTATTACCTAGGTACTAAAAAACTTATTATTTAAAATTATTATGTCAACACATTAGATGTGTATCTTTATGATAACAATTCTATGAAATTTAAGTAAACTTAAACTAAAGTAACTGTAAATATTTTAGTTATTTTTTAAAGGTAAAATACCAAGACAAGTGTAAAATTTGAACAAATTAATACAAAGCTTTGTTAAAATGTAGGAAACATTAACAAATTAAATTAACTATGCTAACACCCAATTAAATTGCATTAGCTAGAACCATTAAATATAAATTAATACCAAATTATAAAAAATCATAAACATGCAGTAACTCATAATATTTAAAAAAAAAAAAAAAAAAGATTACAATTTCATATACTGAACACTATTTTTAATGACACTAGGACTTGCATCAAAAAAGAGTACTGTTCTATGAAAAAAGTACTGCTGGTCACCATATTGTTATATATAAAAACTATAATAAATTATTCTTATTATTATTATATTTTATAAGCATTTTGATTTCAGTTTAGTAATACATCGCACAGCTCTATAAAATTGTTGTTGCAATTTATATGGATTATTAACTTGTTAATTATTATTCCAGTCAATATGGTTAATATTTTGATAATACAATCCAGTAGGACTATAACATTGCTAGTTGCTCTATATTCAATGCCATTTCAGAAAATCTATATCATGAAATTTTTCATAATGATATTCTAAGATTATCTGTATTTTCACTAAAAATATCCAGATGATTTGAATGATGAATATTAAAACAATATTCCAATTTAAAACTGGAAACAATGAAAATAAAAATATTGGATTTTAATATTTCAACAGGCTACAAAATTAAAAATATTGTTTGTATACTTAGTACCTATAAACTTTAAGTTATTATTCATTTTTCAATTCAAGTTATTAGGTTTTTATTGTATTTTTTTAGATACCTTATCAACTAAATTTGAAAGAAATGTAAACAATTGAGTCCAACCAATATTCCAGAGGAAACTATTACCAATCATTATGCATAATATAAAACTAAAAATTGTAAATGAAAAATATGTATTGTAATTTGTATGACATTTCATACTTAAATTGAAATAAGGTTACAACATCAATCATTTAAATTTTAAACCTAAAAGATAAATTTTAAATATTATGACTTGCTGGTGCATTGATTAGTAAAAATAGAAATTTAGGTAAGTATTGTTAAATAAAATAAGTAAATATTCTAGTATAAATCAAATATATAATTAAAAAAAATCTTTCGGTATCTTAAGATCTATGATTAATATTAATATATTAAGATTGATACTAAATATTTGTTTTTATTATGTATGATGAATTTCAATATAAAGTATTAAGAGAATATATGTATTTTAATTTTAAATTGTATTATTTTACATAGTGAGATGCCAAATACTAACATTATATATTTTGTAAAGGCAGATATAGACTAGAGAAATATGGGGTTGAGTTAAAAAAAAAAAAAAAAAAGTTATCTATCAGCAGCTGTTGCATTGCCCTCTATGCTTTCGGCCTATTTATTGTTAAATATTATAAATAGCTTCTATTAAAGTAATAAATTCATGTTATAACATTTTTTAGTTAGTAATTACATACTTGCATATAATACATTTTTGATGCACAAATAAGGTCATATTCTACAATAGTTTTTCATAAAAACTGGGCCCTTTATAAATTTATTATTGATATTAATATTATTAGGGACACTTTTAAATTTTACTATTGTTTTAGGTCTGGGGTTATTTGAGAACTATTTCTAATTTCTTGAATAAATAAATCATTACTCATATTTTGCATAATTGGATAACGAAAATTTTGGTTTAACTGTATCAATAAGTTAGAAATACATTTTCCATAGTCCTGGACTTTAAAATGATGGTAAAATTGTGTAGTGACTCATAATAATATTGATAGAAATTAGAAATACATGATGGGCTTGATTTTTATAAAAAAATTATTGTAGAATATTAATTTATTTGTATATCAAACATGTATTATATGCAAGTATGTAATTTAACTAAGAAGTGTATTAAATATTTTATACAGAAAATTAAAAATGTATAATTAATAATCTGATTAAAATTAAAATTATTCTGTTTCTGCAATATTATAATTATTTTAAAAAATTAGAACATATTATTATATTACATTTTATTAAAAGATGAAAAAAAAATATTAAACAAGATTAATAATAACTATGGATTAAAAAATGTTAATATAGATATTCAATTAAAAATATGACATGTATGCAAAATATAAATTTTGAAAAAAACCATGGCCCCAGTGATATTAAAATAAGTTGTTTTCTTAAGATGTAATTGTGTTTAAAATAATTTTAACAAACTTACTTCATCCAAAGTGCATGTGATTGTTATTTTTATATGTAATCCTACAATGTTTTGTTAGGTATATATTAAAAAAAACAAAAATTTATTAAAAAAAAGAAGAAATTCCAATCCATGCACATTAAAAATAGGTAGACTAATTTTGTGAAAATATACATGTATACATATAGTATACATACATATACTGTATTTACTTATTTTAGGCAGTACTGTAGTTGTGATAAACCAGTAACCACGGACAACGAATTATAACTTATAAGATAATTTTATGTAATCGGCATAGAATAGAGATTAATTCATAATTGGGATCGTAAGCGATA
>VUJU01004224.1:0-20016 GCA_009835225.1 Aphis craccivora
GCCGCTCCAGCTCCAGCATCTTACGCCGTTGCCGCACCAGCTGCAGCATCCTACGCCGTCGCCGCACCAGCTGCAGCATCCTACGCCGTCGCCGCACCAGCATCCTACGCCGTTTCCGCCCCAGCTCCAGCAATTAGCGTCGCTTCCGCACCAGCTTACGCATCTGAATCTTACGCCGCACCAGCAGCTAGCATCTCCTTGAGCGCACCATCTTACGCTTCTGAATCGTACAGCGCTGCCGCTCCATCATACTCATCAGCGTCTTACAGCGCCGCCGCTCCATCATACTCTTCAGCGTCTTACAGCGCCGCCGCTCCATCATACTCTTCCGCGTCTTACAGCGCCGCCGCTCCATCATCATACTCGTCGTCGTCTTACAGCGCCGCCGCTCCATCATACTCGTCGGCTTCTTCCGATTACTCCAGCATCCAGTCCGGAAGCGGATACAGCTCGTCGTCCGGCATCAGTTCCTCATATGGACCACCATCGACAAGCTACTCCGGCAGCAGCGGATACAAGAAGTATTAAATCGTTCACTATCCTCGATTTGCGCACTGCTGGCGCACGAACTCTACTATAGTCAGATGTTCGTAGTACTTTAATACTCTTTTTTATATTGTACTTTTTATATTATACTACTTGTTAATGTTTTGTACTCTCACAACTTTTCGTATGTTTGTTATGTTAGTTTAAATTCGTCATGATGTTTATTGAATAAAAATAAATATGACTGAAAATTACTTTGATATTATTATCATTTATGACTTACAACCTATCTAGTAAATATCTATTTTCACACCGAGTCACTGAAATAGTAATAAATATAAAATAGGTATCTACTAAATATAATACTAAAGTAGCCATTAAACGTATTATATTCGTATGGTAAATAGATAGGTATGTAATATATTATTGTATATTAACTATTACCTATTACCTGTAATATTATATTAATTAATATATTATTATTATTCTGTTGTCATGTCGTATTAGTGTCATAAATATTTTTTATTACCTAGGTACTTATTACCATTGTCAAAATTGGTATTTAATTTGAATAGAATCAAATTAATACAATGTCAGTATTCTCATTGAGATAGTAGGTACAAATAGACCATTAAGTTATGAATACATAGTATATACTATATAGTTAAATATACGATATAATATATTTTAAAATAAATACGTAAATAAATAAATAGGTATAATTTCTACTAAATTACTAACATATAAGTTGGTGTAAATTTAATTATTATTTTAATATTTAAATGCGAATAAAAGTATTAAGTAAGACTCGCTTCTTTACATTACATTATTGATTAATTAATATATTATGCTTATTAGTTGTTAGCACAAAAATAAAATTAACACTAACAAATAATGCCATGGTTTTTAAACTAAAATACTCTACTATGAATATTATTATGATATTTCAATAGTTGTTCATATCAAGTTTTTTTTGTAAAATATATTTTAGGATTACAAATAAGCTTATGGTAAAAAATTGTTACAAAACTTTTACAGTTTACTATCAAAAATATATAATTTAAATATTAAATTAACAATATAATATTAATAGTATTAATACATTGGTTAATCTATAAAATATATACGAAGTAAAATAATTGATTGAATTCTTATATACCAGTCACAAACCCTTTTTAGAACTTAACTATTTTTAGATCAATAAATTTAAGAAATGGGTTAAATCACAATATTAGATTTTAAATACACATATTTTGTACATCTATGTGGCACAAATAAAAAATACTGACATTTAACCCTTTAAATAATATAGCATAGTTTATTATTTCATAATAAATGAACAATTCAGTTTGAAACACTTTTAAGTACCTTATAACAAATAAGTAAACAAAATACATACTATTTAACATGATTTCTTAAATACTATTTATTTTTAAGTAATTTAAAATTAACTTTTTAATTACATCTTTGGTTTTAAAATTAATAATTTTGCCCTCTGTGAAAAAAAAATACAACTATTTTCATACCATCAATAATATTGCAATGTATTACAATAATTATTATATATTATGGCTACAGAGAACAAACTTGCTATGTGAAAAAAGTGTACAAATGAAATGGATAACAAAATAATGGAATGTAACAGTGATTACAAGATGGACAATGGCAAAATTGAAGAACCACATTTCAAAACAAACCAACAGCAAAGAAAAAATTTATATATTATTATAAAATTGACAAAAATCAGTGTATTAAAATAACATTATACTATAAATATAAAAAAAAAAAAATAAAAAAAATATATATATATATATATATATATTATTAATGTTTCAAGTTTGTAAACATAACAAATAATAATAAACTAATAACTTTTAAATAGTATCAAATATTCAAATTTTTTTGAAACTGATTATGGTAGTTGATTATGAACCGCAAATAAATGCCACTAGTATTAAGAAAATTTTAACTGAATTTAAAATTAGAACAAAAACATAATATACATATTTTTTTTAATACATTGTTATTTCGTCTATTGCTTAAAATTTATAATAAAATAATAATTATATATTTTTGAAATTTTCTGTTTTATTATTTGGTATTATTCAGTGACATTGAGTACATATTTAAGGTGATAAAAATTGAACCACCTATATGGCTAAACTTATAAAAGAGTAAAATTATAAACAGATTTATTGAATTTTATTCTTTAAAATATACACATTCTATTAATACTATTAATAAAATAAATACTAAATAGTAACTAATAAAATTTACCATTTTTTTTTTTAATACCCCTAATATTATAATATACTAATGATTAAATATTTGATATACATAATAACAATAATATATATATTATATATAGATATTATCTTAAAATAACCTATAATTATTGGTGTACGGTGTATTTGTAATTATAATATGTAAGTATAGACTTTTAAATTATGCTATTGTATAAATTTAATAACACCATGTCTTGGTTATAAAATCAATGACATGTCATGTATTTAATATTTTGGGGGGAAATATAAATACATAAATATTTTAGAAAATTTTATTGAATTTGAATATAGTGAGTGGGTTATAATTCGAATTTAAACCAATTTTTCTAGTGAATTGAATATTAATGCTATTGCTGTTATTACTTGTACTACATTTGATTTTATTGTTTTTTCCATAAGTATTTAAGGGCCTAATTTCTATTTTAGGTTCTTCTATTATATTGTCATACGATCTTAAACTGAACCACTACAGTTTTATTATTTCCGGCTTCCGCTTAAAATTCCTATGACTGACCACAGGATTGCAAAATGGTAGATTAGTATATATTATAAATTACAATTAAAATTATAAATTTCTGTCAGCAAATCTCTAACAAAATACCAACCACCATAAATAATAATGCACCAAAAATTGTATACTCAAACACCTCAGATAGAAAAAAATCTTTATTAACTATTCTATATTACTATGCTATAATTTGAAATTGTAAGTATTTAAAGTTTTTAAGTTATAACACTTACAAACAAATATAAATAAATTAAAACTAAATGTACTAAAATATTTAGAACAATCATTATTAATTAACAAAATTACTTAGACGAACGAAGTATCTTTTTAATTTATCTTTGCCTTCTATCATAATTTATGCAGAACTTGCTTTTTCTTAAATCTGCTGGTTCATTAGATTCCAGTAAAAACATTTCTTTTTCAGTAAAGTGTTATGGTCTCCAACCTAAGAATATAAACATCAGTAATAATTAGTTAATTTAAAAATATTTACTTAAAAAGGAATAAGTTTAGTAAAATTATAAAATATTAAAGCATTAGATTACAATTTCAGTTATTACCAGAATAAAAATTAAAATAATAAATTGTGATGAGTGTATCATTGGTAATGACTAGTGGTGCAAGGGCAAATTGGTAGTAATACCATTTTATTTCAGCATCGTAATAATAATAAATAGAGAAATTCATAGTGTAGGTATGCACATATATAAATAATTTTAAGCTATTCATGTTAGGTGGCTCATATACCACGTATCAGTTTTTGGTATTTGATACACGGAATAAAATTTCATATTATACAATGTATTATCATTCCCTAACTTTTAATACATTTCTATGACCCACAATAGTGAGCCGTGGCTGTGTCAAAGTATTAATTTTTATTACTCTATTTACAATAATGTCAACATTACTTGTTAAAGTCTAGTTGTATATGAAAATATGATATCTTTAAATTCAATTTTTGGTTAAAGAAATGATGTAGAATCCTAATTTCTTCATTAATCAGTGTTTTAGAAATCTGTCTAATGTACTATAAAATATAAATAAACACAAATAATCCAGTTGAATAAATAAAAATATTAATATAGTTTAAGAATTAGATGGTTTTACTTTATTCAGTTAACGAATGCCCAAATTAACTTTCTGATATTTCACACTCCATGCAACATGCAGATGCGTTGTTTTTAGTCACTGAATATCTTACAATCCACAACAGTGTTCATCATGAGATATGCACACAAACAGTTTTTTGCCATTTGAATTGGCATTTGTATCCTCAAAATTGTGTACATCAATTTTTAACCTATGAATAAACATTTAAAATATTTAAATTACTAGTCTAGAATTAATAACTATTACAAAATCTGTTTACTATAAATGAATTAAACAATACATTTTACGATCGAGTACAAAATATCTTTAAAAAATTTAAAATGTATGATAATAATACAATACTATCATGCATTTAATTTTTAATTCAATACAGTTCCATACTATATTATGAAGAATGTTTGGTTTTATTTTAAACATAAACAAAAAATAATTAAACTCAATATAATACCTAAGTAATTATTTTTTATGAATAATTTACTAAATTATCACCTGTGCATGTTTTATCAAAAAAGCCCAGCTCCTGTTGAAGTGTAGATGAAAATATAGTATTTCATATGTATAACAATATTTTTTCCAACTTTAGACAGCATATACAAATACCGATAACAATAAAATCTAAGCAAAATATTTTTAAAAATTAATATTGTTTTAAAATGAAATACATTTCTAAAATTTTATCAGCATTATGTTAAGAATTAATATTTTAGATGATGGGTTGGTAAGTTTTTTAAAATCAAATTATTCTTGAAGTACCATACTTCATTCATCTTAACTAACTTGAGTATAGTGTTTATAACATGAAAGTTGATTGGAGTACTTGAATTGCATAAAACAACAATAAATGCAGCCTGAAAATAATCAAATCATTAAAAACAACTAAGGTAAATGAAACAATTATGAAATAAAAAATATATAATAAGGTATAACAATTTTGGAAAAGTGTTCTCTTATATTGAATAGCTAAAGTAATAATTAATTAATATACTTACAACAAAAGTAGTTATTAGGTTAAATAAATCTATTGAAAAATAAGACAATAATTTATACCAATCAAAATGGTTGTCTGCCATTCCTTCTAGTTATTTATGTTGACAATGGACTATATTACTTCTACTAAGTAAATATCTACATCACGCAAATTTAAATTTTGTCCATAAATGATCTTTTGTATTAATTTCGAGTTGGGTCCATGGTTTTTTCACGTTAGACCTTGGTTTACTATAAAACATATCTTTATATATTAATATAGTCTTCCCTGTTAATAAAAAAATATTAAAAAAGTATAAGTAATATTTTTAGCCCCATAAGTAATAAATAATCAATAGAACAACTTAGGGCAATTTTTTAAATGTACCATTGACATATAAAATATCACACTCACATGTAAACATTGTAAATTAATAATCCAACATAAATTTAATTACCTATCACTTATTCATTTTATTCATTAGATAGTAATACTTATATGACAGTTAATATTCCCCAATCCTCTTATAGTATAATGAACATATTTTTGCTAATAAATATAGACTCAATTATTAATTATAATGTTTTAAAGGTATAAACCCCAAATGTTGTTGTTGAAAATTTTAACTTGTAACCTACTTGTCCAGAAACGAAGGAATGTAATGTTGACAAATTGAAAGTTATGGTATAAAATCAAAGTTACATGACAATATGATTTAATAGGACAGCGGTTCTCAAATTTTTTTTTTGCGTATTACTTAGGTATATTATTAATCAGTTACTTACCACTAATGACTAAAAATAGAACGATCTAAATTGTACAATTAAATACTTTACTTTTTAGTTAAATACATTTATTTTAAATAATATGCCAGTAAAGTACTACAATATAATTGTTTTTATTCATTAGTTTTTTAAATAAAATATGAATTAAATAACAAATTTTCAATGAGATCAGAATCGAATATTTATTTTAATTTTCTGTTCTACCACCATTTGGCCTTACGTGTACCAACATGTAGTCTTTCGCGTACCACTAGTGGTACGCATACCACAGTTTGAGAACCGCTGTAATAGGAAATTAAAAATGAACCCCACCTAAATGATATTTCAATTTTTAATAATACCTACTTACAATTTATATAATATATTAATATAAGTAAGTAGTAAGGTCGCAATTTGAATTTCAGCTTCATCATAATGCAGTTATATACACAAATTATATAAAGTAACAACAAATTCTGTAAATGATCATTTACAGTATTTGCCATTTTTTGGTAACAATAAATATAAAATAAATATAAAAAATTACATATTATTTATTTATTTCACGCACATATGTCCGTGATTTATTTATTAATTATTAACAATTTTTAAATTAAAATATCCGATAATACTATCAATTTTTACTCGGCTTATATAGTCGAAGATAATAACAACACGTGTCCAGTTATTATCAGTATCGATAGTGTATTTCATTTGTCATTATTTATTTTGCCGCCAAAATGTTTATGTTTTTACTTTAATACCTAATGAATTACTATTAATTCATTTGTTTCGATAATTTTTTACTGATATAAAATACAGCTTTTTATATTTTTCCTGTGGGTGAATATCTTCTGATTAGTAATTTATTTTATAATTATTATAATTATTAAAATACCTTTAAACGTCATGTCACAAAAGATTTTAACTTTGTAATTAATGTCTTAAACTCTTAATTACATTTCAGTAATTATTACGTATCAACCAACATGACGTCCAGAGGAGACATACAGTATTCAACAAAATATGAAGACAATATGTATATCTATAGGTATTTTTGTTTAATGTAACACGATTTTTACTGATTTTTTTATCAATTTATTTTTAAATTATTGTTGATCATCGTTTATGACAGGCATGTAATTTTACCAGAAGATATGGCCAAACTCTTACCCAAGACTCATTTAATGACTGAAACTGAGTGGCGAAATCTTGGCATTCAAATGACATCTGGTTGGATGCATTACATGAGATATGATCCAGGTATGTATAATTATTGAATATTTTTGTTTTTAATGAAGACAACTTATCTAGGTTCCTATATAATTGTATATATTATAATGTATTTTAATTTCATCTTTTATTTTTTTTTTTTAATTTTATAAACTTATTTAAAACAAATAATAGGTTAGTTATAACAAGGGTTATAACTAGGTTATGCTTAGGGTATAACTTTAGGGTAACTTAGGGTATGCTTATTAATTTTAACTCTTCAAGAATAGGTTCAAAACTTAATACTGTACAATTGTTAAAACAAATAATATAGTTGTTTATATATTTCAAAATTTCAAATAATAATATGAATTTATATAAGTTTAAATGGTTATACTGGTTATAGTTTAATAACATAATTCAGTTAAATAAAATTTAAATAAAATTTCTAAGTTAACATAAAACAATAATATTATTTATAAGCAAGAATGAATGATATATTATATTTAATTTAGTGAATTATTACCTAGTATTGTTATTATTATTGTTTTATCATAATTCAACACATAGTTAAACCTAATTATTTAGGTAAGTATATTACAATATATTAAAAATTAAAATGCAGTCTATCTTTTTGAAATATAAAAAAATATCTAAAAATAAAGGTGTAAAACAAACTAAAATATTAAATTATCTACATAATAGCTATATTTAGATACATAAAAGTTTTAAAATATAATATTATATTACCACTAAAATATGCATTTATATGTTCTTAAAAATTTTTTTATGCATCTCAGCTAAATAAATCATTGACATTTCTTACTACCATCAAACTACCTATATTTTCTTAAATAATAAAAACTTGTCTCTAAAAAGTATATTAAGTATTAAATTAAAATAATTAATATATTTGCCTATTTTATTGTATTTAAATATATTATAAAATTTTGTTTAGGGCTATTTATGTTTTCATGTATTATTAAATATCAAATAAGTATTATTATGAATTTAATATTTATTTAATGTTGCCTTTTCATTTTATTTCAGAACCTCATATAGTGCCATTCAGACGACTTAAAAAAGTGAATAATCAATAAATTATGTAATAATGTGATAGTTTAGTATAATTTATTAAAGTTTTATTATTTATGTACTGAAATAAATAAAGAAATTTTACAAAAAATGTTTATAAATATATAATTTTAATATTTTGTTCAAAGGCCAAGTAACTATATTTTATATGATATTATTGTTTAATAAACCTATTAAGATATCTACATTAAAATATTATGTTTATAATATAAATTGTAATAAGATTTAAGTAGCGAGTTTTATTTGTATGAAAATTCCTTGTTAATAATAGGTATAATGATTATAATATTATTATCTAAATATTATTGTGTATTATTATTTTTATCTATGTATTAACAATAAAATAAAACATTTTCAACTTTAGATGTAAAAAATAAAATATAATTAGGAACTCCTTTAAATTAATATCATAGTATAACAAAATAAAATCACATAATTTCTTTTTGGTAGACATTTTAAATTTTTTCTATTCAATTTGTTCAAATACCATGCTAATGAATGTGTGTTGTAATCTGAGTTTGGAATTTCTTGGCAGACCTGCAATAAGACTTGTCAAATATGAACAAAGCCTCTGTCTTCGTTTCTTTGTTCAGGTTTTGGGGGAGTTGGAGGAATTGGCCTGCTATTTTTTAGCTCGTCAATTAGGTCTGACATGTGATCTTTCATTAATAATTCTAATTTAAAAATATAGATAATAATTTTTATAACACATACTGCATACTTTTTTTCCGTCTTGGTGGTTCATCTATATCAAACTCTTCACAAGTACTAGAAATACTATCCGTAGTGCTATGAAATACATATATTATAAAAAATTTAAACAAAATAATTATTTTTTTTTTAAATTTATATTTACTGTTTTTTACATAATACTACATCATCTAAAAACTGTAAACTGCGTAAATGAGGCCATTTTTTTTTACAAACTGCACCGCCAGATGGTGGAATTATTTTTCTCCAGTATACTTTTCTTTTAAATACTTTCAACTTTTTTATAATGCAGGAATTGAATATTTTCCTATTATTATAATTTTAATTTATAGTTAATTTATTATAATAATAATTGGTTTTTATAAATTATCTAATGTATATCAGCTTTCATGTTTACCATTAAAATGTAAATAATATACACTATTCCATAAGTTACCCTTGAAACCATCAAATCTTTCACCTAGCAATAATTTAAAGTTCCATAGAGGTGCACATGTTTAAATGACTTCAATAAGTTTTGAAATATCTTGTTTAGCAACACTATCTTCAGACTTTTTACAGTTAACATTTGAAGCCAGCATATCATTACAATTACCTAGACATATTGTTTGTATAGTAACTTATATTACATACTACTCATTGCTAAAGAACTCGTATTATTTTGTAGTTTCTTACTAACTGTTATGTAACAATAAGTTTAGTTCTTCGAGTCGTTTATGAACTTTAATAAACAAAAACTGACAATTTCTGCTATACCTTATAATTATAATGAATTAAAACAAGATTCTACTTCTAATGGTAAATTTGTATACTTATATATTTTTTTAGTCAATAAATTATTAACATATTTAGTAGAAAAACGTGGAATTTAAATGTTATATTTATGTACTACGTAAATATACAATATAGTTTAAACTTTAAATTAATTACCTGCGAAGTTAAAAAGAGTGGTCTAGTGGCTCTGCAGTACATTAGGTACCGTGTGGATCATTATTATATTTATATCTCGATTTATATATAGTAGTGTTCAATTTAAATCCAATGATAAGGATCATTGTATACGAAAAACTATTCTGAACGAAGATGATTTGTCAGCATAAGATATATTTTAAATTGGGTGGTAAAAAAGGTAGTTTGTATTTTAATGACCTGAATACTCCAAAATCTAAGTTCTTTTATAATTATAGTAAGCCAAACTTATGGAAAATCTTAATTAAAATATTAAATTTTCAACTCTAAGCTACTTATACAAAATGTTTTATAAATTTTAACTACAAAATAATTTGCAAATATTTATGATTTTGATGAATTTTTGTCAATATATTTAAACTTCAATTAATGCTATTAAAAAAATTGCGCCTATGTATTCTTATAATATTCTTCTTCTTTCTATAATATTCACTATAAGACTGTTATGTTGAATTTTTTAAGCTTATAAATAAAAAATAAATATTACAAATTTTATGAATTTTAAAATACAAAATTACTTGTAAATTAACATATTTTGACATAGGTATTTGTAAAAATTTGAACTTAAAACGCTTGTAATAAAATTATGACTAACGATTTTTGTTTTTTTTTTTATTCATTTTTAAAAAAATTTTGGGTACCCAAAAAAATTGAAAGTTTAATAAAAGTTTTCTTAGAAGTTGTTTTTTTTGTAGTTAATAAAAAAAAATATTAAAAAATAGTTAGTCACTTATTTTTATTAGCATTTGAAGTTCAAATATTGACAAAAATTAGTTAAAATCATGGTTATTTGAATTTTATTTTGTAGGTAATTAAAAATTTATAAAAAAATTTTCACCACCCTTTTTTTTAATTTATAAGTTTTTCCATGTTTTTTATTTTTTTATAATCTTCTAAAAACATTTATATCCGCCTCAATTTTATTTTTCATTATTTTAAATTAAATTTTATTAACATTAGTCCTGTTACATTATCACCATCAACTTCATTCAACAATAAACTATCAAAAACATATACAAAATCAAGAACCACCGAATCAGTAGAATTATTATTTCCTAGTCCATCCACATCTGAAATACTCAATACTCCAAAACTTAATAGAATTAATAACATAATAGATATGCCAAGCCCTGTTTCAAAAAGAAATATTTTCGCTGACACAATTATTGAAACTCCAATAAAAAAAAAAAAATTAAACAAAATAATCAAACAGCAAAAAGAATTATTACACAATAAAACTACTCATATTTCTAAATTAAAAACTGATATTAATAAATTCAAGAACCAAAACAATTAAAATAATTTGATAAACACCCATAAATTTCCATCTCACAATTCGAGAGCGATTGTTACAATGCAATTACGAAACAAACGTCGATTATGGATCATTCAGGAGAAAAATTTGGCTTTATCTTTATTTTATAAATCTCCTACATCGTATAATTGTTTACGTTTACAAAGAGTTAATTTACCAAGTCCATGCACAGTTCGACGTTTGATTGGCCAGTCTAAGTACTTACCAGGTTTTAATAAATTATTTTTGGGTCACTTAAAAAGAAAGTTTGAATTTAAAACGTACAAAGATAAAGTATGTAATGTTTGCTTTGACGAAATTTCAAATAAAGAATTTCTTGAATATTCTAAAGATTTTGATTTTATCGAAGGGTTTGAAGATTTAGGGAGACTTGGAAGATCAAATAAAACTGCTAATACTGCTCTAGTATTTATGGATAGGGGCGTTTATACGTCATGGAAAATTCCAATTGCCTATTTATTTAGCTCATTTAGCTGTTAAATATGAAATTTTAAAAACACTTATAATTGATGTTGTACAAGAGTTATTAAGTGTTGGTTTATTTCCAAAACTTATAATATGTGACCAAGGAACAAATAATCAAAGTGCTTTGAGATTGTTAAATGTTTCGGTTGATAAACCCTTTTTTTTACGTGGATGAACATAAAATATTTGCTTTATTTGACACACCTCATCTGTTAAAAAGCATACGAAATAATTTTATTGGAAGTAATTTTAAAAAAGGTGACATTGTAATATCATTTAATGGCATTGTGCAAACCTATAACATAGACAAAACAAATTAAAAAAATAGAGCATTATTAAAAATTACAGTTGCGCATATAAGACCGAATTCATTTCAAAAAATGCTCGTGAAGTTAGCTGCACAAGTACTTAGTCATAGCATACAAATGTATATCAAAATTTAATTGTAAAATGTGCAAAGCTAGTTTAGAATCGACAAAAAATATAAATAATCAAAATCAATTGCTTATATTATTTAAAAACTATCCAGATATCAACTAAGATGCGGGTCTCAATGTCTCAAAGCACCAACTGATTTTTTTAACAGCATCATTGATAGTGCTTTATATATTTTTGAAAATATTTTTCCGAAAATTCAACATCAGAAGAAACTCAAAATGAAATTAATTAATTTTTTTAAAGAAGATCAATTAATATCAACATGGATTAATGAAAATGAAAATGTTTGTTTCGTTCATTATATAATATTTATTCTCGAAAAACTCATCGTATATAAAATATTTAAAAAAGTGAAACATTTTTCAACAACATCGCATCAAGCAAAAATAGCAAAATTGAAAATTCTTAATCATATTTAAAATCATACAATTTAATATTAAAATAATCAAAATATTGTTATGCATTTTATTTTATTTTTATTATATTACTATGAAGTATACTAGTGATATATTTCTTATTATTTATGTATTATTATATACTGTTTTAGATTTTAATAAGTATTAAAACTATATCAATTAATATTATAAGTTATTTTTCAAATATGTATATACCTACTATGACAATCACGTTATTAAGTATGTTTATTATAGTCGTTTAATCTATTATAGGTTAACCAAACCTTTATTTTTTTTGTCGTATTCATTGTTGGGTATCTAAATCATAGAGTAGGTACTCTATGATCTAAATAATGTAAATAATATTATTTTCGTGTTCAAAAAAAATTATCAAGCTCTGACGTCACGAACTTACGATTGAATTCGGATATTAATAACTAAATTAATAAAAGTAGTTGTTCATTGATACAACGCCATCCATCGGCAACCACTATAAACATAATTTTAGTAGCCGAAATTCTCTATACTTTGGCTTATCTGTTTATTATATAATTAAGGGTGTTCTGAACATGCACATTGGGTAGTTAAGTTTAACTGCTTTAAAAGATAGGTGGGTAATATACTAATATAATATAGAGTATCAGACTAGTATCTACTGAAAAGTACTAAGTCTCCCTATGGCACTGCTATAGTTTTCTCAAACACAATAATATTAATAAATTATTTTGATTAAAATGTTATGCTTATTTATTGGTATGTTTTAAAATATATATATATAGTTATAAGAGGGTAGCCGGTAAGTAAATTGGATGAGGTGGATTGATCATTACAATTATTTGAAATAGCTGTTTTAATTACATTTGGCATCATTGCCTATTCTAATTACTGAATTACACTAATATAGTAATATAGTATTAAATATTATTTTTATATTTAAGCTTGCAGATGTCTTCAAACTATGATGTATAGTCCATTAGTCCATGATCGACTTGCTAACAAGTTTTAACTGGTCTGTAGTTCAAATAATCTAAAAATATTATTCATATTATTATCTTGTTTATTTCTATATTTTTTTTGTTTAAAGTATGATGTATATGTATATATAATATTCACATAACTAATTCTAAATTTATATTAAAAATACAATTACCACATAAGTAGAAGGACAATTGATTTACTATATAGGTACACTAAATCTAAAAATGTCTATTAGAGTATTAATATTTAAATCGTTAAAAAAATAAACTAAAATCGATTTTCTATCGATCTAATTCGCTACTTAAAACTACTTCCAAGGATAACTACAAACAAAATAAGTATACATTAATTTAAATCCTTAGGCTTAAAGTTAATCTAAAATGTAAATTGCTTTATTCTATTTGAATGAATATCTTATTCAATATACCTACAAACTTAAACAATAGAAATATTAAACATTACTAATGTTTGTCAAAGATTAGTCACAAAATAAACAAAAATAATTTGAATTTGAATTTCCAAAAAAACTGTATTTCGTAGCCTTTCACATTATATTCGTAGATATTCCAAATTATTATTGTTTTAAATGATACTGTGACGTCACCTTAAGGTGTACAGTGTGTTTGAAAATGATTGCACTTATTTTGAACTGCGAAAAATACGTAAAACTAGTTTTTTTTTAAAAAAACTGACAACTAGTGACTGTGGGCCCAATAAGAAGTTTATATTTGATATTTTTTACGTTTTTATGCATATACATTATAAGTCATCGTATTAGATTATAGGTACATGTGAATCTTTGAATGTGAAAACTTACTCCTTCACCAAGTATTATACAAAACGTTGTTTTTTTTTTTTTAAACTGTGGTGTTCAGTGTCCTTTCACATTAAATTCGTAGGTATTCAAAATTATTAGATGTTGTTCTAAATTATACTGCGATGTTCCCGTAAATTCCAAACGTTCCTAAATGTTTATTGCTTATAGCCTATAGGTAATCGAACATATTATGCAATCGACCAGAAAAATATTCAAATCTTCAAAAGTCTTTTCACTAATAATAAAAGTTGAATGCAATTTTTATTCAAATAAGCACGTTTTCAGATGTCAACAAACAAAATACAAATAACATGACTTATACCAACGAGTCGTTGACAACTATATGAAAGACGGTTGGAGAAATGGTGACATCAACAAATAAAATTGGATTTCAAATAAACACGTATTGTATTGAAATCACTAAAATAGTAAAATATGAATTTACTGAACACAAACAGAAGGAAATAAAAGAATCAATATCGTACAATAAAACATTTGGTAAGTCTTCGTTACGAGTAGCTGACAGCTGTGCCTGTATTACGAAATATAGTAGAAAGTGTTTTTAGAGTTATGTAGGTACATTTGTGTATCATACTCAAATATTGAAATATGGTTAGAAACGAGAAAATTTGAAAGATGTTTGTTTTTATGGTTGAAAGTTAATACTAAAAGGATAATCCCAGTCATTCTTAAATTTATTTCCTCACTACTTCGTGCATTTGATTAAGATTTTATCATACCCGATCTATATTTAATAAAAAATAATATATATTTTTATTTTTAATAAGCAATGTTTACGATTAAGTTAAATAATTTTCGTTTATTCATGAAATAAGATTCTTACTTGTATTTATTTATAAATATTTAAACCTATACATAAATTATATTTATAATATTATGTTTATATCATCAGAACCATACATTATAAATCATAGTTACTGACTTATTGTGATGAGGAATTCAATATTCTTATGATTTTTCTGTACCTACCTATATTTACCTGTGAGTTATTCAAGGTCTTGAGGGGTTAAAATAATATTTAAAGTCTAGCTAGGTATTTCTCTGCATGTACCCTCCTTGTACATATTATGGAATAAACAATATTATATTGATGAATACAATAAGACGGCAGATGTTAACGAAGTAGATACCTATATGTCTCTGGGACTACACCACGCGGACTCTATAATAATAACAATGACGGTTTTATTGAAATATTGGATGGCCGCTGTTATAAAAAGGTATCTTTACCTGCATTGAAACAACCTAAGAAACCAATTCGTTGTTATGTATAATATCTTGATCGCTAACCGGTTATTATTGATGAAAACCGATTAAGATTTTTTTGAAAACATTTTTACATGCTTTCATATCTTTTGATATTAATGTATTGTTGGTGGATTTTCTACTTTTTTTTTTATTACTTTAATTTGAAGATAAATTGATAGTTATACGAATTTTAAAATTATATTTTAATTTTTTACTTTCGTGCAAACATACTATACTTTTCGGTTGAGTTTTTAAAGCAATACATTTTTAGAACATTGTTTTGTGTAGGTACACAAGAAATAAATTGATTAAAAAAATTAAAATATCTGAGATAAATCAAACAAATGACATACTTTCAAAAATGTATAAAATAATTAATCATATCTCATATTATAAAAAT
Organism: Aphis craccivora; assembly: GCA_009835225.1. Classification (NCBI taxonomy): domain Eukaryota; kingdom Metazoa; phylum Arthropoda; class Insecta; order Hemiptera; family Aphididae; genus Aphis; species Aphis craccivora. Next base: position 16,188 of record VUJU01004224.1, read on the forward strand.
GCATAAATATGTTTGATGAAAAATTTTAGTCTATATAAATATATGTATATATATATATATAATATAAATATAGTTATATCATATAATTTTATATTTAATTTTCTTTTAGATACCACTATAGGTAGATATATTACATTTATATTTTCTTCTAATCTACAAAATAGTATACAAACTTTTATATAAACTTCAGTTCAACGTCAAGTTGAATACTACCTACTTAGTTACATTCAATTCAATTATAAGATACCGTATAATCAATAGTTAAGAACATGGTGCCTGTTATCGGGGGTATAATAACAGGGCATGTGCTGACCCCCCGTCGGCACTTCATCCGTTCAAAAAAATCCTATAAATATAATGTAACTATCCAGCCATCACGTTGTTTTCTTTCTTTTCTTAATCCCTAAATATATATATATAGTATTTAGCACAACACGTGTTTCGATTGCAGTATTATATATTTGTACCCTACGTGAACATACTTTTATTGGTATTTTTCGAGGACCAACTATACAATACGTCATTTTATGAGAACATATAAATTGTGATGGTATATAATATAATATGGAGTGTATATATAGTTATACTGTTTCAAAAAGTCGGGTATATATATATACAAACGACATGTCTGTTATCGCATCAATGTATTTATTATACAGACAGAGAAAGAAGTACAATATAACGAAGTATAAATTACCACCCAGACCGGGATCGACCGTCGTCCAATATCCATCCCTCTATTTTGACCTCCTGTGGCTACAGTCTCTACCTAAATATAATAGTGCATATAACAATCCTTGTAAGCGCACATGGTTGTTACGCTCGGTTTGATTTTCTCTCTGACGGTTTATTATGGTTATCTTGGCATACATTATAATATACACTCCTATACTCGCTTAACCTTATAGTCTATGAATTTTGTATGTATACATTCATTGCGTTGCCGTAGACATCGGCCAATCGACTGTATAAGTTAGTATACCTACTCGAGTTTCCTGTACTCACAATCGGTCGGTGGTCAGTCACGCCTGTCCCTCGGGGTTTGTTTACTTCCGTCCGGTTTCTTCAGCTAGGATATAGCAGGTAGTTGGCGCGTGTGCCCTAGAAAATATTCTCTACTGTAACTGGTCCTAATACGGGGAAATGTTGGAAGTATTCGGGTGAGACAAGCCGCGTGTGGCAATGAATTTCAATATCTCGCTAAACATAAAAATCAGATAGCCAATCGTATAAACATTATGTATTAAATTTAGAATACGTTTTCATTGATTTCAGCCGATGTTAAAATATTATGATCGATTACCACTATTTATTTAGATGACTTGATTGTTAATGCCTACTACTGACTACCTATAGACATATTAGTAGGTACCTATACGGCTTATACGAATTATATATGGGCGATAATTATATTATTATTTAATATTAAATATACCTAAAGTACCGCGGGATCTTTTTATTTTAAACTTATGGAACTAGATTATAGGCTATTATAGCTGATGATCTATATTCTATTATATTATTTACAATATAAATTAATTATTACAACAACAACGTAAACAGTTTATCATGACGTTACACTGCTATTTCTGTTTTAAGCTTAACTGCTAAGTCTATATCAATATTTAATTACTGATTTCAAATTTTCTTCACTGATTTTATGTAGGTAGTTATTAGCTTTTGAAACTAATGAGTAATGAATAACAAAGAGTATCGGGACTCGTGTTTTCATATATAAGTATATAACCTGGTCTATAGGTATGGACGGTATGGTGCGTGAGAAACTGTCTTACTTAAATTTAACAGATAAGTAGCTTACAATCTATAGGACAAAAGAGATGAAGGCATCTTTTACATAAAATATATAATAAATCGCACAATATGAGTTCAAATAAAAGTAATGTGGGAAAGCAGGTAATGCTCAGCTGCATGGTAGACGTCGAGCGGGGCACTGTGACGAATGTGTTGAATTTGAATTCAATAATACTTAATAGGTAGGTACATCATCTTAAACAAAAAAACGTTTCTGAGCAAAGGTAGTCTGTCAACCTACCTATATCACTTTAATGCGATGTTGCCCAAAAGACTAACTTGTAATGTTAATTTTAATTTTAAGATTTTACTTACCAAGTTTTTACTATTAACTAACGATTATAAATGTGTAATAATATTAAATTTTGTTAGTAGACTTTACAAAATAAGTAAATGTAGTCTACTCTTAAAAAGGGGATTCAACACCAACAGTTACATTTATGAAAATTTACTTATTCCTTAAATTTATATTTTGCTCGCTGTATTGACAAGGTAATATAATGTCATAAGAAAAAAAATGAGTTTTCATATTCTTACACATTTGGGTGTATTTTTAGTACAATCAATTAAATCGGCTATCCGTAACAATTAATCAGTATAAAATGTTTATAATAATATATATTCATTCTAATTGTATTGTATATTTGTAAATAAATGGAAGCACTTAAGTTGTTCCTTGTAAAAAAGGTATTTACTAATTACGTTTCAAAAAATTCGAGATTAAATTCGTATATTTTAATCAGAAATGCTTAAACAACAAATTATTAAATAAATTATTAATTTTATAATGTTATCTTATTATACAGTTTATATTCTTACAACTTATTAGATACCTATTATTTATAAAATTTAACTTAATCAAACAAATATATTAGGTATAAACTTGGTGAATTTAGAATATTGTGAAACTAAATATAACGGTACTTATAGATATATCATATGTATTATGTAATATGTAATATAAAATACAAAGCTTAACCAATAACCGATAACAAAGTTTAATGAAATAAAAAAAAATTAATGCCCAGAACTACCTATAAATAGAACACGGAAAACTTTAAAACAAAAACAGACTTCTATTAACTGATGTAATAGACGAAATTCGATTTGCATTTTTTTGCGAAATACAACTGCAGCAGGAACTACGATGTAAATTACAAGGGATCTATTCTTAAGCATGATAAAATATTTATATATATTTAGTTTTATGAATTTTGCATTTATTTTAGCTTTTTTTTATTCATTGGTCTAAATGTTTTGTTCTAGAATAGGACGCTTGTTTAGTATAAATGAATAATGATTAATGTAGGTATATAGTATACAACTAACTTAATATAAGTAAATTGTGTAAGGAACAGCCGCACAGTGTTTTATTTACTATTTTTATATGTGATGGATGTAAATTGCAATTATATACCCATTTATACCAGGTAGACAGTTGTCGAAAGAGCCCCATGACCTTTTTTACCTGTGTAAGATGTACGTTATCATAATTATAAATCATTTTGACAATAAAATAGTAGGTAAGAACATTACTTAAATTTTTAATTAACTCATATACGGTTGACGCAGATGTTTTCTTTCAAGAGATACCCAGAAGATTGTGTTATTAAATTTATAGTATTTTCGTGCGTGTATTAATTGCACATGTTATGTTCGATTCGTCATTAGGTAGAACATAAAGATTTCTTAACATTCGACCGTTTCTCTTCACACACGTGTATTTTCACGCATGAAGGTCATCTTCAAAAATTCTTTCAAAATTCTTAGATAACGGAATATACATAATAAGAAATGTATTAGTTTTTCGACACATTCACCTTTTAAAATACATATTTATAAATAAATTATTCATGACATTTCAATTTTGTTTATTATAGCCATTCGATAAACCAGTCACAAAAAATAAGCGTCATATCTAAATTGTTACGTTTTACTAAAATATTATAGTTCTGTATTACATCATATTCAACGTAGAACTTTAAAATAGTTGAAATCTAAACAATATTGATTAATA
>VUJU01004225.1:0-20009 GCA_009835225.1 Aphis craccivora
AGGAAAACTCATGGAAAACTTAGTGTTGTATTTTTAATCCTTAGTTATAAACACAAAAAATTTTATGATTTTTCAACTTCAAAATTACTTGCAAATTTTCGCGTTTTCGCCATATTTCGTAAAAATTTGAACTATAAACGCTTATAAAAAAAATTGTGACTAGCGATTTTTAATTTTTTTTAACTGCAATTAGAACAACTCATAAGAAACCTTGTATTAAATTTTAAAAACTTTTTGGTCATCCAAAATTTTTTTATCGACACTTTAAAAAAAATTTCTCAAAAAAATCAAAAATTTTAGTGGTCTATAAGTAACTCAAAAAAAGTCAAAATCTTTTGAAAATTTAACTGTATATTGATAACACTGACATAAAAATTTGGTGAAAATTTCAAGTGTTTACAGTGATTAGTTTTTGAATTACAACCATATAAAAAAATCGATTTGGTCGAAAACTGGTTTTCCGTAAAAATCGTTTTTTCTTAATTTTTTTTTTTTTTTTTTTTTTTCCCGGCGCTTGTTAAAACTATTGGGAAATTCGAAAAATGAACTCCCCAATGCACCAACTAGATTCATTTTGCTATCGGAAACTACCCCCACAGTTTAAAATTGAAGCATACCTTCATCGCTCCGCTCAGAATCTAAAATAGGTATATTTCAACCTCATCTTAAAAATCCCGTTTTGAAAATAGATAGAGTTTAAGGTATATATTTCAAAATTTTTGTTTGTATGATTTGAATAGATTTTTTATCAAATTTAATCATTTATTTCAAAACATTTTCTTTTTTACTTTTCTTCTTCTTACAATTTTTCGGTATGTGATATTAGTGTAACCATTAATTCTTAATTTTTGTCTTACATGTACTTAAATTATATAGATATCCAAGTATATTATTAATGATATATGTATCTCGATCGTTTAAAAGTTATGTCAATGGTATATTATTATAATACTTCTATTTAACTACCTAATATGAATGACGTAAGGAGATATTTTTATTTTTTGTAAATATAATGTTAACAAGTTTATGTTTTTAAGTGAACAGATCAATAACTAAAATAAAATAAATTGAGCTAATCAGTTATTCAATGCGACGCTTTTGGTATTTAAATAATATATTTATGTGAAATATGAAATTCGTTTTAACTCATGGGCTTATGCTAATTTTAAATAGCCATTTTAAGTGATGAATACAATTTTTGGATTCAAATATAAAATCGGTCAGATGTAGAATGTTATGTCTCATGAATCGTAAATTGAAAACTCATTTCAAATTATTTAGTACTTACCTAAATAATATTACAGTCCGAGGATCCGTTATTGCGGGTTTCTTAGACTGTGAATTGATTAAAATATAATATAATTAAATTAAATGGAAATAAATTTAAATTATTGTTTTTTTCAGTTGTTTTACTTTATACCATATGAATATATAATATTGACAAAAAACTAATATTTAAAATCAAAAAATTTAAACGGAAAATATTTTAAGTAGGTAATTATTATTGTTATTAACCTTCGTAATTGAAGCTAAAAATTTAAAATACCAAAATAATAACAATTTTGTGACATTTATGGTGAATTCAATGTAAGTAAGTATCGTTCAAATATTGTTTATTCAATGAATACAATATATTCAATATAGTATGTATAGTATATACACTATACATATAATATTAGGTACCTATATTATTCGTTGTTTGTCGTCCGCTGCATTTTGTCTCGCTGACCTTTTTGTTATTTTTTTACGAGATTTATTTATAACATAAGGTGCACAGTGTGCACGACTCGGTCATTTACATAGGGTTTATTGCCATTTTCAACCATTCCACGTACGAACGTTTCGGAACAGCGCGTTGCCAGGTGGCGGATGTGTGGCGGGCGGGCGTGGATTTAAAAATGTATGAAAGTGCGCGATCGCGACTTTTGCAGCAGAAACGCTTCACTCCGACGTATTGTGCTTCTGCTTATACATACAATGCAAAATACACGCACATACAATGTTATTTTGGTACTATTATTAATTTATCCGGTCAATACAGACGGGCGAATGGCTGTAATTTTATTTCGATCTCCGCTTTCTGCAGGTGGTAATGGTATTAGTAATAATGATAGGCATAGTGAACACTGAACAGTAGGTTTTTTTTTTGGAAGAGGAGTGGGAAAGTCAGGGCCGTATTACCGCTTAGGTTGTTTAGGCTAAAGCCTAGGGCGGAAAATATTAAAGGGAGGCAAAATTTAACGGTCGAAACGAAATAGCAAATTTTACCTATGTAAATTAGGTGGTAATTTTATTTTAGCCTAATGGGTGGCAAAAACATTAATCCGGCCCTGGGGAAAGTAATTATAAAAAAACACTACTCTGCATAAAGAAGTTTCACTTCAATATTTTTATAAGTCCCTGTCAAAATAAAGTGAATGATTAACACGGTTATAAATACGAACACGACGTTTAAGTAGAATTACTCTTTAATATTCTATAATTTAAAGAGATTGAAAATATTGTTAAAAATAACAGATTAGAAACTAAAACTAAATTTTATATAAATATGCATATCATTATGATTTTTAATTTTTAAAACGTATTCATCTGTATTGAGATACTAAAATATTATTAAAATATATATATATATATATTTTTTAATATTATTTTTTCCCTTATATGTTAAAGAAAATATAAAGGCGCATAATAAATTCCCTTGGGGAAGGAGGTGGAAAACTACTGCCACTCCATCCCCACACAACCCATAAATACGCCATCGGGAGTATTATTATTATTATTAGTAGTAGTAGTAGGTAGTTGTAGTACTAAGGTGTATTTAGGTATACGTGTACTGCAAAGGAAAGAGAGTGAGCAAACGAATGGCGTTTTTGAAACTTTAATATATTATAACAATATATATTAATAATATATCATTTTATACATTATACATTTTTAGTAAACATCGAAACGACTGAAACAAGTAACAAAACAATTTGTATCGCTACAATAATATGTTTGTACATCGCGTGACTCGTGAACAGTTATCGTAAAAACAATTGATACTAAAGTAGATTTATACGATGTAGATCTTTACATAAGGTGACCGTAAAAAGTTTTAATAATTTAATTAATTAATCATAGGTCGGCTTCGGTCGACTAAGCAATTTTGTGCACGGGCTATGGAAAATTACATTATTTATGTAAGTTTAGACAAATAGTTTATTCCATGAATTATTGAACGATGTGAATATAATCAATTATTCCAATAAAGATCTATTTCATTCGTTTAATAGCGAGTTTAGATGTAGCCTGTAATACTAACCCACCTACGTCGGTATTATTATTATTTTTCTATGAAAATTAAAAAAACTAGGTTATACAATACTGTGTGTGTTTTTAAAACACTCTTTTTGATTATAACGTGTTTCAAATGTTTTTCGATTATGATAGCAATCGTTTACGAATTTAATATCTTGACATGCCTTAAGTACCTACATACATTTTTTATGTGAAAATCTTCAAATTATATTTTTATAACGAAATAAGTAGCTAAGTTGTTTGTTCCTAATATGGAAAATATTATAGGACAATAATTATAAAGTATAAGTAAGAATGTATTTTGTTTTTAGATTACTTTTTTGTTTCAAAAATTCTTTGAAAAAAAAATGTTTCTTGTACTTAGAAATCTTAAAATCTTCTATACTTTAAATTTTGTTCCAATAATAATTCTATTAACTCTAGTACAACTATTTTCGATTATTCAGAGCTGTTTCTTTGGTTAACTTTAACTAATCAGTTGACTTACTCAATATCAATCCTAATGTACCCATTAACTATATTTACCGTGCTTGACAATTTACTATGTATCAAATATCAATATCAATCAATTTTCGTAAAATTCAGAAATGTATAATTATTTATTCCACAGCGTTTTAATCATAAATTCACCTAAATGTAGTGTTATATAATAATTATTACGAAATATAAATAATAGTTATTTAAAAAATCTAAGTGTGGAATTGTATGTAATTTTTACATTGTCGAGTTTAAAAAATATATGTTTTTGTCTAATTTAAACTACTATTGACCACTTTTAGCTTGATAGAATTTTGTAAGTATTAATAGATAATATTGCTGCAATAAATTATATATTATTATAAAAAAATTTGTCTACAAGGTCACAAATGAATCAATATCGACATTTTATAATGCGGCTTAACTTAAATTTCTAACATTCTTATTTTATCGCTTGGAAACTTAAAAACATATTATCTAGTTACTTACTATATATATTTTTTTTATTTTAATATTAGGCATGTTTTAAATAGCAAATAACATGCAACGAGTTCTTAAAATGTACCTTTATCGTGTGAAAATATGTTTCTAACGACCTAAGTTTAGAAGTAATATTTTTCATAAATTTAAAACTGTGGTAAATATAAAATTATGTCATTAAAATTATTTTATTTTTATTCTTATTAAATCTTAATTTTCTAAACGAAAAGATAATGGGCTTATTGTGCTTAACTAACATGATTACGTAGGAACTCATTAAATAGTATAATATAATTTATGCTAAAATATTACAAAAATAATAAATTCAAGTCAAAATTAAAATTATAAAATCAATTGTTTTCTGTATGAATGTTTTCTACTAGTGTACAAAAACATTTAATTGTACACGTTTCAGTTAAAATGTATTATTTTTATTCAGTAAAAGAGACTCATATGAGTCGTATGTAATATAATATTATTATACTTAAAGAAATATTTCAATTTTTGAAATAGTTATCGGTTAAAAACTAATAGTTCGTTTATTTTGTGATGAATTAACATATCACAATTTATATACAATATTAGTCATGATTCAGATGATAATTTAACGAATAATTATTGTATTTATTTATACTACTTAAAATTTCGGAAACAGCATATTTAACTATTTAAATAAAGTTTGTAAATGTCGATCCAATTAAATATGCATACGAAATTAATGAAATTAATAATAGATTACTCTGTACATAAATATTATACAGTTAAATAATATAACACGTGGAGTGGACTAGTAGCGTCAATTAGAGGTATACGACATTTAGATACTCGTGCGTTAGATGGAACGTATAAAAACAACTATATACGAGTATGTAGGTATAGTTACATCAAAACGTTAAAATATACACAAAGGTATACCGGCGTGTAACTATTAAAACCATCGATTATTTATAAAAACATCAACTCTATAACGATACTTTTTAATTCATAAGAATAACACAATAAATAATTAATGCATGGCTATTATTTCTTATTAATGTAGTTTTTGGTTTTTAATTCACTCACGCCAGTGTTTTATATACGGGTAGGTATAATACGCAAGGGGATTGTATACTGGCAGCTTGCACGAGTTCTCCCTTACCGCACTTTCCATATCTTCTACACAGTGGGTAAGTCGACTAATAGCTGGCAATTTTATTTTCCGTGCTCATCACTGTAGGCGATCGTACAACCATAAATGCAATTCCAAATTCTTTTGAAAACAACCGTTCTAGTCTCAGACGACGGTCATCTGTATCACTTTGACCAAACCAGCTATATATGAATTAAACGTAAGCACTTCAAATCGATATTGAAAGACTAACAAAAGTAAAATGTGAATATCTACAAAATCTGTAAATATACTGTCATTAAAAAAAAAATAATGCATGTTTCATACAATAAAAATATAATATAATCAAAGCTCAATATCTGTTGTTTAAGACTCGCCCTGTCAGAACCAGCACAGTAAATATATGCACTAATTATCTATATTAAGTGTTGTAGTAGGTAACTGCTAAAACAATAGAAACTTCATATTACAGCTTTAATACCGTATACTCAATAACAGGTTTCCATAGAGGTCAGTCCTAGATCGGATACTTTTTAAAACGCATAAAAACTTGAAGTAAAAAAAAAATAAATAAAACAATAGCACCGATACATTTGAAAACGATTTCGACCAATTACTAATTATAAATTAAAACCAAAACTATAGAAAATCTCTATTTTGTTATTCTAATAGAAATGGGAAATCAAAAGCTTACAGTTAATTTCTGTGGTAATCCGATAAAACATTACAAATCAACGGTATACTTAAGTATAACACTATAATATAGTACCTTGACATACAAATACAAGATAAGACAACATAAGAGTTACTTCTAAATTAAAATCAAAACTATTTGAAACTACTTGTGATATACCTAGGTCTTCCGCGCTGGGAATTACCCGTTTCCGCCAAAATTTGAAATGACCGATTTCGCCATCGCCCGTTTCCGCCAATTTAAAAAAAGGTTCGATTCCCGTTTCCGCCAATTTACCTGCTATAGTAAAATTATTTTAATATATTCCATATTTTTGATACATGGTTTATAATATAATAATTGATACTATAAATATTGAAAAATATGTAAATAACTAATAAATCAAATAATAAATACATAATATTTTGTCAGAGTTTTAATAAATATAATAATAAAGTAAAAATCAGTTATTCATATTAATTAATATGTACAATATTTTAACTATGACAAAAATATTATGTATTTATGAATAAGTGATTTTTACTTTATTATTATATTTATTAAAACTATGACAAAAATATTATGTATTTATGGATAAGTGATTTTTACTTTATTATTATATTTATTAAAACTATGACAAAATATTATGTATTTATTATTTGATTTATTAGTTATTCACATATTTTTCAATATTTATAGTATCAATTATCATATTATAAACCATGTATCAAAAATATGGAACATATTAAAATAATTTTACCATAGCAGGTAAATTGGCGGAAACGGGAATCGAACCTTTTTTTAAATTGGCGGAAACGGGCGATGGCGGAATCGGTCATTTCAAATTTTGGCGGAAACGAGTAATTCCCGTTTTTTGTTGTGCAAAAGAAGCGCCCATTGTATAGCTTTTAAATGTAGGTCTCTACATAGTTACCTACTAGTATAGTAAAGTTCACAAAATGACCCATAGCTCTCAATTCTGGTTAGCATCAAACCACCGCATTCACAGACAGGAAATAATAACTGTCTACGTATCGTGTATAAAATACAGACTAATACTGCTGTTGCTAATCAACGAGGATAAAGCCACGATACCAAAGCTTAACTCCCGACACCTATTTCGGGCAACAGTAAAATCAATAAAGGATTATAGACGTCTTCATCCTGATGCGTGTAAGGAAGATTGGCAAAGCGAAATTCCAACTAACGTATTTCTTGTGTATACAATAATAATTACCACGGATGAAATTTCACGGAATTCTGACAAAATTACAATTAGAAATGGACAAAGCAATTAAACGGTTGGGCTCATTAAATATCGAAATTTAACAATGCCTCAATACTATAAAAACGGACTTAGAACGTATATTTATCATAAGTTTAGTTTATACTTGATCTATTTACTTAACTATTTTATTTTAAATGTTATATAATATATATTTATTTCTGTATCACGGATGTGTTGCATTCAATAAAGATCGTACGAAATAATAATAACGCACAAGGGAACGATTAACAACAAAATAATGCCCTTTCATTTACTACGATAGTTTTTAATATAAGTATATTATATGAACGTCAATGTGCGTACGATTTAAACGTTTCTGAATGTTTATTTTTTTGTTTTTCGAACAGTTGTAATCGATTAAACTTTAGATGGATGGATTTGCGTCATGCATACGTGTCTTATCTCGGCTTATGCGATTACTCTATTCCGGTAGTCCAACTTTTCAACACACATCAAATTTAATAAACTGTATGTTTTATTTATCTTGGTTATTATTATTATGATTAATATTTCCTCGGGTTTTAACTGACATAGATCCAAATGTCGTAAATACTCAATCCATCCGCGAATTCGTTTATTTTACGTTAACGTCACACGACAATAGTTTTACGATGAAGTTTGTTTTTTTATTCCTTTTGACAGTCTTTTTAAATGGCCGTCAGTATATGTTTTCAACCAATTGTTGTTTCGATCAATTTCACCAGATAGTTTGTGTGCGTTATTTCTTCGGGATTTATACCTATAGCTGTAGTTAAAAGAAATATCACGAACTTTCAATTTTTAATCGTGTTAAATGTCTTACACGAGTGCATTATTTTGACGTTCGGCAATACTGCGTTATCGCAATATTGTAGTAAGTGGATACTGGATATAGGTACACAAGTACGTATCCACTTTTACTATGAAATAATTGAATAGTTTTCTGATCACTTTCTAAGAATTGTACATAAATCGTTATAGCTATTCTCTATTAGCCAACGATCGTATTTTTTTTTTTTACGTTTAACCGAATTCTAGGTAAAAATATTGTACTGACAACAGATTTTTTTCAAATAATTTAAATTTAACCTAAAAATGACATCGTATTATGATATATAAAATAAAATAAGCGCTGTAATGTACAACTGCGTGCAAGTATATGTTAAAAAAATTATTGCCTTGGTATTATTATAGTGTTGTATAACATTGAAAATATTATTAAACAATATTTAAATATATCTTAAAAAGTGAAGGAATTTAAATAGTGAATAAGAAGATTAGGACCTCAGATCTGATAACAAACAACTTATTCTAGTGAAGAATCGATAAAATAGGTAACTGAAGAAAAAACATAGAATATGCATTACGCATTTGATAGGGATTCGAACAATTTTAAATCTCTTAAATATTATTTTATGAGAAAAACACGTTAAACACGTATAACGACATTTAAATATGCATTTACATATTAAAATCGAAATATTTATAGGTCTGATTAGTTTTATGTTTCTGAATATAAGTTTAGATACCTTATACTCCAGTTATGTCTCTGTTTGTCCATTCCTAGTTACTGGTATACATATAGTTACGTTGATGAATTGAGTAACACAAAATTTAAATATTATATATAATAACATCATTATACTATAATAATAATGATTAATAATGTGTTTTACAATGGTGTTTATTTTAAGCAAAACGAGATAGATAACCAAAAATCGCTCTGTATAGCATGTCCAGAACTTTGACTGATAACAGATTAGTTTTAAAATAATTTTGCAGTAGTCAGTATCATTAGTTGTATGTACAAAGAAAATAATAAAATATGGCAAATCGAAATTATCATTAACTATAAGTTAGAAGAAAATAGATAAATATAATATAATATGATGAAAAAAAAAATGGTAAAGATTGAAAACAAATGACAGCAATAAACGTTGAAAATAATTAGACCAAAACAGTGAGTGGCAATGGCATAAACACTTCTTTAAATATTGTAAAAATATCCATTCAATCATTCACAAATGAAGGTATTTAATTAATTTAGATTTTAACACGGAGTTATAAAATACTGTATTATTTTAAAATCGTAAATGAAATTATAGCTAATTGTTTTAAAACACATTTGAAAATCAGATATGTATGATCGCATTGTGGGGTTTTTTTCTTAAGAATTCTTGGTAGTCTATTTTAAAGTTTTATATTTTAACAATTTTTTTTTTTTTTTGTTTATGCTTAATATATAAGGAGAGATTTTTAACTAGATAATATTTTTATCTTGACGATAATGGCTAGGTACCTATCACATGCCGTGTGTGTTTCTAAAATTCAAAGTTGATTATCGGTTCGGGGAAACTATCACTTAGCCGCTAGCAACAAAAATCATTATATTATACATATTTTATAAGTGTTTTCAATACATTTGTATGTATTAATATTACATTATATTACCTACTTACTTTTAGTTTTATTCTTTAAAACAAAATTAATGTGAACACTATTAAATAACTATAAAGTATAAATTTTTGCCCATCAATGTATATGAAATATAATAAATAAATTGTTAATAAATCTGTTCATGAATACATAAATTCTTACAGACAAAGTTTAAAGACATTGTATTAAAAATAAAAATAAATACATTTTAGTTCAATTTATTTTTCTTGTTTGTTAAATATAGCTAAAAACTACAAAAGATGCTATAAATTCATCACAAATTGTTCTCACCTATCAATGATCCCACAGTGATAACTCACGAATTGGTTGTATATTCTTATCTACCGCTATCAAAAATCTACAAAAACCCGAAGACACTAATACGATATGATAAAATGGTGTATAGTTATAACATGTATATCTTGTCTAACAGTAAACAGAGCAGAACTTTGGATTTATGGCTTCATAGCATTTTTCTTTTTTAACAGATGGGCGATTGCAAAAGTGTTGAATTATTGTTACAATTCTAGTTTAGTGTTAAAAATGACACTATCGAAGTCATCTTGGTTGTCAAGAGAGCGGAAAAACTAAATTTAAGATATGAACATTTTAAGTTTTTTTATATCTGTCTAAGATACCTATGTCAAATAATTGAATTCATAAGTAGTCATTTTAGATTGATTAGAGCTGTTAATTTCTATAAACCATTTGATTGTCCATCAAGTTGTAACTCATAACGAAATTATAAATATTAAGATTAATCTGCATGGTAAAAGAATATTGCATTTATTTAATATAAGATAATATAATTTTATTTGTTTAGAGTAAAAATAAATAAATATAATTGTATGTAACAAAATAGCGTTAGGGTAGGTAACCTAATACCTATAAAATATGCGACATTTATTGTAAAGTTTTTGGGTTTAATTTTATATTACAGAACAAACTAATCAAAAATAAAATACTATAAAAATCAAATTTATTTAGAGAAAAAAAATGCTCTAATTAAGTATAAGAACTTATTATTCTAGACATATTTATGTGTGAATTATATTACATCTATAATATAATATTATGCTGAAAAATTATTTGGTACAGTAAATATTATTTGTCAGATTTAATTTCAGAAATTAGTATTAGCTGAAAACGGTCGCAGAAACTCTGAACTCTATAATTTGTTTGGTTACATTATACCGTATTCAACAAATTTATTATATATGTTTTGATATAAAATATGTAAGCTAAAAATTCTACCAACCCTAATATTAACCTTTTTAGTATGGATGTCAGTTTTACTGATAATAATCAAGTTTGCTGTTCATGTGCTTATATACCAAATAACAACGGCCGAAAACACCAGGGGTTGAATAAATATTAAAATAATTAAATTATGTAAGCTAATATCATTAAAACATTAATTATAGCCATAGTCTAATTTAATTAATTTGTTGAATCCCAACCGTATATACACATTTTTACTTTTTGTCATAAACGAATTCACTCTACAGCGCTTAGAAGTAAACATCGCATTATAGGTAAGAATTAAAAAAAAAACTATTTACAATCAAACATTTTTATTTCTTGCCAAGTCGATACATTAAAACGTAAAATAAATATTTAAAAATGTGTACCTATGTTAATACAGCAACGTTATGCTGATTATAATCATATAAGACGATTTATTTAACCAGCCTTTATTAGATGTGCTTACGGGAGTATCAAAATAATTTAATAAAAATTAATTTACTGAAAATTTAAAAATTAAATCCATTCATATCATCACAATACACTTTGGATTATTAATGTTAAAGAAGAACATATTAAATTTACAACAATATATTTGTTATGTATATGATACTATTGTAAGCAAATAAAAATAGTATACGCTATACTCAAAATTCTATACACCCACCACTAGTATCTTATTAGTTTCTTAAACATTAATAACTTATGACTTCCCAACTGTGTAATATGAGAGTAACCAAAAACAAAACAAAAAAAAATTATTAATAAGACAACTTTAAAATAACATTTTAATATTAATTAAGGGTATTCTTTTCTATCATTAACACTTATAAAGGTATTTAACATGTCTTCGCCGTCAATATTATTTATTGATATATTCCTTAATCCTTTTAGACTTTAGTATGCGTGATGACTACATTTTAAAACCGTTTTCGTAACATTTTTTTTATTGTTAGTGGGTATAAACTCTTTTAAAAATTATAAAATTGTTTATTGTTTTAACCTAACCTATACCTAATATTGTGTTAACCTTATTTTCGTTTATTAAAATGCTACTAACCCAAAATTAATACTTAAAATATGGGTCGGGACCATTTTCCTCCAAAAATGAGATACCATTTTCTTCCGATGTCTATTTTCCTCCTAAAAAAAAAAAAAGATTGGTTTCCATTTTCTTCCACATTATTTTTAAATAAAATTATGTCTATTTTCCACC
Organism: Aphis craccivora; assembly: GCA_009835225.1. NCBI lineage: Eukaryota > Metazoa > Arthropoda > Insecta > Hemiptera > Aphididae > Aphis > Aphis craccivora. The sequence continues at coordinate 12,203 of VUJU01004225.1, forward strand.
AATATTTTAATCAGCGTTGTAATGTCGAGTTCCGTATTACAAAAATAGAGTACCTATGGCTAGGATCACATTTTGCCACCCCTTATTATTGACTAATTTATTATTTTATTTATTAATTGATGCATTTTTATCGACGTAAGGTCTAGGCTACTATCATTTTTTAATTTAAGTAATATCAAAACAACAAATATTTATATAATTTAAAAGTACTATACATTATTATAAATGCTACTAAAAATAATCTAGGCCATGTAATGTTTTCCATTAATAGCATTGCTCTTATAATTGACATAAGATTTAAAATGAATGATTTTTCTTAAATGTACAATTAAATATCAATCATATTAAAGTTATTTTCATAAAATAAGGAATAAACAATTCAACAATTTAAAATTTATGTATATGTATTTAATTATGATATTATGGGAGAAAGAAATAATTTTAAATACAATCTGACATATAAGATTTAAATTATTCGTTGTCAAAAACACAAAAACAAACATTAATTTTTATTTTGAGATTAATGAATATGCTCATTTATTAATAATAAATATTAAACGATGACGCAGAACTTAAAAGCTCAATTTGATTCACCTATAACTGTACAGTGTGTTCTACCATATTATTCTCGTTAATATAATTTTTTTATTAAATGTGTATTGTGTAGTTTAACTAAACATATTTTTTAAAAATATATATTATGTTTATTATATAAATAAAAAAATTACTAATAGCCACTTATAACTTAACGTAGGTCTTAGGTACTAATACTACATTTTAGTTAATTGCAATTAATAATATTTAACTTTTAAATTAGTTATTAAATTTTCATGTCTAAAATGTTTGATAAACTTCTTATTAAGTCCCATTTCTCCGTTAAAAAAAAAAAAAAACTATCAAAAACAAAAATGTGTTTGATCACATAAATTATGTGAGTATACATACAATAAATGTATAGACAATGATAGGTAATGATAGGCTCAAAATTAAAAAATATGTATATATTTATATTATATTACAATTATTTCATATTATATAGTTTTATACAACAATATGATTAAATTTCATTTCTTTTCATTTTAAAAAGATCAAATAAATATTAAGATTTATATTATTACTGTAATTCATCAATCATCGTAATTGATGTAATGATATAAATCTTTGATTTTTATTTGCAATTTTTATACAAGAATAATATAATTAATAACAAAACTTATGACGTCGACATTTATACGTTGCTGTAAACGATTGGTATATAAATAAATCGTTACTGTAATAATGTAATGATAAGATATGCATATTGTATATAATATACACCTAATACAATAACTATATTAGTTGATCCTAAGTCATAACATAGTGTACCTACAATATGATGAGGTCCATACACTCAATATTAAGAGGTATAAATTTTATTATTCTTAATTAAGATACAATTTAAGTACAATATTATACATTTACATTGATTTATATATATTTTTTGTTATTTTTCAAAAATCCACTAGTGAATTGCCTTGGTTGTATCACTATTCATTTAAATTTGATGTAGAGCGTGGTTTATGAAAAAAAAAAAAAGAGTTGAGAACAACTGGTCTATAACATATTATATTTATTAAATCATACACTTATCTGATTAAATATAAAATGGCTTCAAATGAAATATTAACAAATAATCAGGTAATGGTGTACGTTGATATTATTAATTTGGTCTAACGCATGTTCACCTACATCAAGACGACGGAGCAACACGCAATATTGTTTACAGCCGGCAAAAGAATTAAACGCTATACCTACGCATATTTGATTATCAGTCTGTTGCACTCGTGTATTCACGAGCTTTAATAAACGTGCACGAAATAATAACGGCAGTAAAATTGCCATTTTTATTATTGTCACATAATATCACTGTGATAATCATACCGAGATAGTTTACAGTGGACGTCTGAAGTTGAACTCGAGAACGTTCGGTGTACTTGCAGATGCAAGGAAAAGAAATAAGATGCTAATGTTCCGGTTAATTTTTACGAGTTTCAGAGACCGTACTAAAGCGAGTGGTTCTTAAATTACAGAGTCTTTTAAAAATAAGATTTTCATTACCCTTTTTAGGGAAAACCTTTTTAATATGTAATGAACACCGATGATGAACTCTTTTCAAATCCATTAACCTATTTTTGTGCAGTAAAAGTTTGTGTACGAATTCGAGATTAACAGCGAGTTTATAACACCAAGGACGTTGCCAGAACATAAATAAAATGTCGACTACGTTTCTAACCTAACCCGTAGTTTTCAACGAACTGCATAACTAATATAGTTAAATTACTTCCCGTATCAGATAATAAAATTAAAAATGCTCGTGCAATACTGCTAGTTGTTATAACACCAGCTATTGATTTCGAAATAAAAATAAATTTTATATAATGTTTAGTATTTTCACCATAATTATCTTACGAGTGCTTTAATAAACTTATACCAATAGTGCCGTGAAAAAAACATTATCAAATAAGAAAAAAAAATACTTTTCACAAAAGAAATATTAATTTGTGTAGTATAATTTTTTTACAGGAATAATAATAATAAGTTGTAATAATAAGCTGATTTAAAATAAATATATACATATTATTAATTATAATATCGTGTCTATATTACGAATGTAGACCACGTTGATTTAAAAAAAGAAAAATAATAAGTTGCCCACTGACTAAAAAAATGTTAAAAATCATTGATTTAAATCATAATCGCTATGTGCCTCAGTAGGTATTCATGCCTGCAAGCTTAATTTCAATGGGTGGATTTTAGAATATGAGAATAATCAACGATTTATTAACCCTTTCATAATATTAAAATTATTAAACACATATAAGATAATAAATTCTAAAATAAACAAATTATGCTTTTGTAACGTGATTGAAGGAACCTTGTTAAACAGCATTAGTTTTCCTGCAGAGATGGTACACTTTCTTTACGGACAACGTCACTGACCACCGTACATCGCACTGAATCGTGCCAATATTTTATTTTAAAACTAACAATATTATGATGTTTAAATTGTTTAATTATTTTCCACAATAATGCGTTGAATGTGCATTTGATGCTTGTAATAGTTAACGCTTAAAATCCATATGATTTTTCAAATATTTAAATTGTACATTAAATATATTTTCGTTCAATTGTGTATTAATTTATATTAAATTTTAATACAAAGCCGCGTTCATCAAAAGTAAAACACACTCGATTTAGAAGTAAATCAACATTTAGATATTCGATAAATTTAATTTTTGGCTCTAAAATAAAATATTGGCAACATTATACGTAACTGCTATATTTTAATTACCTGTAAAATAATAAATTATTTTATATAATTAGCACTTTGTTATAATTATCTAATTTATTATAACTAATAAAGTGGTAACTGTATTTTTTTAATTTGAGTGACAAACTACCTGATGGTTACTTTTATTCACATCCATACTTCAACTTGATGTATTATTGTGTACAATAATGACCGTGGTCTTGTGAAACAAAACCCTCGTAAAAATATACCAAAAATAAATTTTTTAAACATTATAATTTATGTTATTTTATATTATCTTAACTTAATGTATATTATATTGTACAAAGTAAGTTTATGCATTTTGCATGGGAATGAATTATAGCTATACAAATATCGTTTGTAGGAAATTGAATGTTATTGTTATTCGTTCGTAATTTGATATTACTACAATAAATTATTCACAGCGGAAATAAAACATTAGAAACAAAATGTTAATTAATATTTAAAATAGTCTCTAATTTTTATATTTAGAGAAAAGTTACCAGCTGAATAATATGTAAATAAATTAGTACTTTTTTTTAATATCCATCACAATAATAATAATAGTCTAAACGTTATTAATACCTACCTACTCAATCATTTTCCATATTGTTTAACTATAATTGCCGTCTCTGTTGAAGCTTAGAAAAAATGCCTAAATTATATTTTTTTCCAACCGTCAATCTTTTGATATTTTGAGATTATCGTGTGACTGACATGTATTTTGTTTAGTATTTTAAAATTAAAGAAAAAAGAAAGAAAATGTTAAGAAAATTTAAATAATAGAATTATTTTGATTCACCTATGAGGAAAACATACTTATAAACAATAACTCCCAAAATGTTGAAAGATATTTTCATCAAACGCGTAATATTTCTGTTATAACTGAAACAAATATTGAGGGAAATAATTTGTACGTGAATAGAAACGATTCAAAGAAGATTCTTCAAAATTATTATTATATATATACATATATGTAAATAGTCTTCGAGGAAAAAAATATTATGTCTGAATAATATAACTGACAGAAATGCGAAGTGACAGTGGTAGATAAAAAAATTAAATTCTACTAAAGTAATATTTTAATGTATATATTTCTTTAGCATTTTATAAACACGTCAATCTACATAATATTTATTATATCGGATACTATAATTAAATATTTAAATTTGATGTACACAAATTACATCACTAGAAGATACGATTTATTTTAATTTGTGTTTTCTTAAATTAAATCGTACATCACATTAATATAATAATAATGCATAGGTTTCAATCATTCCATTTTGAAGGGAAAATTGTATATTTAAAAAATATTTAATTTTATATAAATAATATTTATGAACCTACCTATTACTATAAATACAATTTTTTATAATATATATTATATCAAATAAGTATAATACATGATTTCTCAATAGTGTTACATGATAAATACAATGGAATATTTAAATAAAAAAGATACGAAAGTTTATTATTATTATTATTATTATTATTTTTGTAAGTATAAATAACTCAATATATTGAAATGAATTTTTACAGTGTTTGACAATTGTGCCGATTTTTCTAGACTACCTTAAATCTATTCATATTTTACGCTGGCGGATTTATCACAAACTTAAAAGGTAAACATCTTTTTCACCGATAAATTTATCACAAATTAATTAAGTATATATCTATTTTATCAGAAAAATATAATATTATATAGGTACTATAATATTTTTAGATATATTATTTTAATCAAATAGACAAAAATGTATATAATAAATGTAAAAGTTAACATAATAGGTCATTATAAAAATAAACCGTAAAAATACTCGTTGAAAATTTAATTAAACTAAATTATTATAATTTTTTTAAGCATTAAAAACAATCAAACATATCAATTATAAACTAAATTGTAATTTCAAAAATTTCAACTTTAATTTAATTTCCGGCTCAATTAATGAAAACTTGCTTATACCTCAATATCGTCCGACACAGTTAATGTATAATCGTATTGAATCCCATAATTTTGTATGTCCATATGTATATTTTATAGTATGTTAATTACTATAGTTATATAATATAGCTCATTCTTGAGTTAATCGAACATTATTAAAACAATTTGATATTTATTAAATGTAAAAAGTGCTCTTCGATCAGCTATGAAAATTATTTCACTGCATAATTTTGTTTATTCTAATTTAATTTATGAATTGGCTATATCTAATAACAGTTCTATATGTGATGTAAAAGGTATTAAAATGTGATTACTGATAAATATCAAGTTTATAGTAAAAATACATTATTATTACTAATTAGTAATTATTAGTTATTAGTTAGATATAGAAATTATTTGATATTATAATCATTTGAAAACGTTTTATAGGTAACTAAATTGTGAAATTGCAACCTGTAGCTGATAAGTGACTTATATCGAACATAATTGTTACAAAAATATAGGTAAATAATTGTTATAATATTATTATCATCGATGTTGTTTTTATTATATCATTTAAATCATTTATTGAAATAAATCTTATTATTTTTTGTAAGAAGTGTCTTACGATCGTTAAAAGCTATGTAATTTGTATTAATTTACTATAATTTTATTGATACTAGTTGTATTGTATAATAATGTATTTACTATTTATTGATTTTATTTATACTCGAGAATATTAAAATTCATAGGTCATACCTAAAAAGTTTTACTCTAACTAAAAACTCAGTTTAAGTATCCATATTAAATTTGCTTAAGATCTATATTCTATACTTAGGAACAGTTTACAATCGGCGATTCGTTTCGCAATTTGAACAGGAACCCGTGAGGCGCAGGCCATTGTTTACGTCTGAAACAATCTGGGATCATAATCATGGATTTCTTATAATATTTTTGTACACGAGGCGCTGACCTCAACGTGTATATTTATTGATTCGAATACGTCTATTTAATGTTATATCCTATGTACACAATTATTATACATGTTACCTATACTACTCCGGATACAAGAACTTCAAAACTGTAGAGCCTAAAAAATGTGTAAAAGGATGATAGGAGTATGGATGAAACTATATAATCAATACACGTGGATTTTTTTCTTACAACCAATTGTTGAATAAAAACCAGTAACAATGACCTATATAATTAAATATGAACGTCAATATAAATCCACATTTACAGATTAAATATATTTTTATCCGAGATAACACTTTAAATAAGTCACTTTCATGATTAAACAAAAAATTATGAAATACTGCAGAACATATAAACGTTTAACACAATATTTGTGAAAATATTAATTTCTAAGACGTTTTACAATTGATTTAAGATTTTTCAAATATTCAGAAAAGTATTATATTTTTATTTTATAAAATACATTTTATTCTAGCCCCTCCACAAGTGTGCTGTTCCATCACGCTACACCTATATTAAGGTCACGATTTATATTATATTATATTATACTCGTAATCCTACCTGCAACGTCATTTTAAGATTTAATTACTATTTAATTCATTTTTAATACTCTCGTGTAATTTTTTTTTCGAATAAAATATGTATAAAAAAATAAAAACAAATAGATTTTATCAAAGTACTACTTCGATTGTGTTTTTATTATCATTATTATAAGGGGAAACCTTTCTTCTGTGACACACCGCCTGACACCCAGCAGTCCGGTCGTCACGCCACAACCATAGTTATCACGCCCATTAATATTCAATGCTCTATAATTATATTAATGTTTTTTACAAAATAACAATAGAAAAGGGCAAGTTTAACTGTATGGTGTACAGAGTACATTTATAACTATATATTATAGTGCTGTATTATAATTTTGAATTTTTAATGAAATGCTATAAATATATTTCTATACATAATTGCATTCGAAAATCAATTTCAACAAGAGACAGCTCTAAATTCAGTTTAGAAAATAATTTTAGGTTTTTCAAATTTATATAAAAAAATACACACACTTTAATATTTGTGATATTTTATTGTTTTATAAATAAAATACTATACCTAGTTGGTCAAATGTATGAGTACCAATAATTATAACACTTTGATAATAGGTACCTAGGTACTATTCCAGATACCTTCAAACAAGTAATATAAAATTGTTTAATATCATTATAGGTAGTCTATAATACAAATAGTAAAAATATAAAATTATAATATACAAATAAAATTCATTAACACCTATAATATTTCATAAATAATTATATATGGGGGCATAGGCACCCAGAAGGAGGGGCAAGCTGGGGCGTATGCCCCCCGGCTTTTCAAAAATATGTTTTAAATTGAATGTTTTGTGATAAATTATTATTTATTATGTAACAAATACTAACATTGCCCCCTCCTAGAAAAATTTCTGCGGGTTGACTCTGTATGGGGGCGTTTCAATATCAATTTATCCATCCCAAATGAATGCGACATGATGTAATATCTATATACATATAACATAATAAATTATCATATTATTATACATACAATATACATCAATATTTATTATTTTATTC
>VUJU01004226.1:9637-20007 GCA_009835225.1 Aphis craccivora
GAGAAATTTATTATTCCTTTCACGAAAATTGGTGGGGGTGGTTTGATTTGGTCTATTTGGTCTATAATGATATTTGGATTTTCTTCTGTGGAGTTATCAGGGGGAGCATTATCACTAACGTTGGGTGTTAATACGCTGAAGCGATTTGCAGTAACGAATAACTTTTGTTTACTCTTATTCACATTTAAATTTGGAGAGAGACCCAAGGAGCTCTGGTTGGAGGAAGTTGACAAATTCCTTTTGTTGGTCTTTGTTGTCCAGCCATTATTTGAGGAGTCGAAATTAAATACCGAATCGTTATTGTTAGTCGATTTGCTAGGGCGAGCTGCCTGTATAGTGGTATTGGTTTGACTAGAATTATTTATACCTGTTCTGTTCGGTGAAGCATTAGAAGTATTCTGATTTTTCGCCATAGTGATTGAGAGCAAAGGTCGAGTGGCGCTGCTCGAGGCAGCGATAACGCGACGACAACGATAGTGCGACGACTTAATTAACTCACTTCTTAATTACGTTACAACTTAATTTTTGAAAAACACGAGCATCGGCGTACTTACAGGATTGACTTTACTTAGTTTGGATTCGATTCGACGATACCAATTTTTGCAAATTAATTTTTACAAAATCGGTTGCGAAGAACGAAAACGACAACGCATTTTTATAGAGAGAAAAAAAAAAGACGTGCGTGTCGTGCGAGGTACGAACCGGGAAATTTAACATTATCATATAATAATAATTAATAAAAAAAAAAAAAAACATAAATCAAATACTTCTTTAAACATAAACGTTTGATACATATCATAACAAAATATATTTTATGAATACATGACAATATACTTAAAATAGTATACATTTCATAATAATAATTAATAAAAAAAAAAAAACATAAATCAAATACTTTTTAAAATATAAACTTTTGTTATATACCATAACATAATACTTTTTATGAATACAGGGTAATACTATCTAGATTTATATGCATATCAATATAAAACAAAAATAATAATAATGTAAAAAAAAAAAAATGTTTTTAAAATTACATACTTAAGAATTTTATTAAAATGTATTGTGGCATAAAGTTAAAAAATAACTTCGTTTGCTGAAATGGGTATCCTGTAAAATTTATACATAATATCAGTGTGAGAGATTTCATATAGATCTGAATAATAATTTGTTTTGACTAAAAATGTACCCAATATATTTGAGCTTATAGGTATTTTAAAATATGGGACATGATTTAAAAATTGAGAAACATGTAGCTTTATACTTTTAGTAGACATACATTGATAAATGTGTTTTACCTCCACAATGTTAGAATTTGATAACATAAAACATTGGTCCTTTAATGAATTTATATAAATCAAAAAACAATTAAATAATAACATTTTTGCATATGATTTATAATTAGGATAACTGCAATCAAAAAATTCTTTAATAAGTAAAGGATATTGTACATAATTATTTGCTTCATTATCTGAAAGTAATACACTTTGTTTTTCTTTTATACGATTATATAATTCTTGCAGAGGATATCTAGAACACTTTATATATTTTTTAAACTCTTGTAAATAATTTTCAAATTTAAAAGCACTATAATTTTCAAGGCACCCATGATATCTATCTCACACATTCTGGTAGATGAATTAATGTATTAATTATATAAATTTATTATATATTAATGTATAATTATATGTAATAAAAGTATAACCATATATATCTGAATAGTCATTAATTAATTTAAATAGCAATTCTTTTGCTTAAGTATTATACAATTGACATGTATTTTCTGAAATTAATATTTTGATAGCTGAATGAAGATGCATAAAATGAGAGTACTGCAATTTACTCAAACGATTTTTTAAAACTTTGGGGCCTGAATATAATAAATATACTGAATACGACTATATTATATTAAATTTATATGATCAGAGTATTAGTTATGTTTAGATACTTTTTATATACTATAATCTTCAGCAAATTAATACTATCTAGTATACAAATTATATAAAACTAATAAAACTAAGTTTATAATTATAATACAATTATTTAACTACAAATTAGTAATAAGTAATATTAACACTTACAGCTAAATGTTTCCTTAAATTTGATGTTGACCTGGTGTCAGTGGTTAAAGTTTTCGGACCAACACAATGTAAACATTTTACATAATACTTTATGTAAGAAAATGTATCGTCAATTATTTTTAGTACTTTGAAATGTTTGTTATATAGGTATACTCCATGGTAAACGTAACTGTATGGACTCACATTGAGTCTCATCAATCATTTCATCACATTTAATTATAGAGGTTTTAGTTGTAGTCATCACGACAACGCACCAGTATGACAATTCAACGATTTAAAACAAATTACAAAATGTCAAAAATATGAATACATACTGCAACAGAGCACACGTGTGATATAATGTCGTCGACAGTCGTATCTCGTATGTAGGTACCACGTACAGTGTTCACAAGACCCGTATTCCATAATCGTTAATTATTTTATTTTATTTATAGTTGGGACTTCCAAATAATTCACGTCACAATATACGAATGTAGGATTCAATGAAAATAAACAATAATATTTCCCGTTTATTTTAGGAGGCTATGCCGATAATAAGATTACATCATTTCAATGATATTACGTTTGATTTCTGACTAGAAAAAGATAATAAATAATCATTTATTGAAAAAAAAAATCGATAAACTATTTAAATAAAAATATTTGATTATCAAATACAAATACGTCCAAGACCGTATTTAAAATACTTTCTAAATACTTTATTCGAAATGTATTTAAAAAGTATTCTAAATACAATAAAAGTATTTAAATAAATTTACTCAAATACTTTACAAGACTGGTATCGTCCATATCATCCATTCCATTCAATGTGAGTTCAAGCCAGTTAAACCCAGCATAAGGCATGTATTGGGACATTGCCCATCCGTACAAGTTGTTACCTATACAAATTAATAAGTATGAAATATAATAATAATAATAAGATTTGAAAAAAAATATACTTACAGTCCTGATATACAATCCATGATTTCTCCTTAGTTTCATAATATCCCGGGGTCTTCATGTTATTCACCTTCGCGTACCTCTTACTCGCTTGTACCAAGGCGCCACGTATACCTATACAAATAAATATGATTATTATCATATGTACATTTTTTAAAAATAATATACTGACCATTCTCGAACATTAACAGCATGTCATAATCCGATAACATTTCAAGTTTCTGTCCTGTGAACTTCAGCATCGCGTCAAAACTTAAGCTGGGGGCAGTGAAATAGTGGGCGGCGTCCAGGTTGTATGCACGCATACATACATCGTGGAAGTTCTCAAACACATCAGCGAGTAACAACACATCAATTTTTAAGTATAGGTCACTATACTCACCCAACGTCTCACATTTGAAGTGGTCCCAGACCAACTTCGCATGCTCGAAATCGCTCTCTGTCGGGGTCTCCGTCAACGTACTATAAAAGTCTCTCTTGCGCAGCAAACTCGTATCCTCCAGCCGCTCCCAACTATCAGTGTTCTCATACGGGTATACCCCCTTACGAGTCACGAGCGACATATCTCCGGCGACAAAATGTTTGGCTGTCTCACGGAAGTTCTCCAGACCCGGTGAAATCAAGTTTTCCGCCAGAGACGATAAACTCGACGCCATAAATCTGAATGTGTCGATAAACCGAACAGTGAAGGTACTACTTACATATTTCGAAAATGATATAAATTTCTCTTTGCTGTTCGGTATAACGTTGATAGTCTGAGTATCATAACCAAGTTCAGATATTATGAAGTGCGAGTCTTAGTTTGAGAGATTATGAAAAAATACGGGGATAAATTTAGGTTGTTGTAACTCTAAGTTACACCTAGAGCACAAGGTCTGCCTAAATTTACCCGTCAGATGATCATGATCCCTAACCTTTTCGCCCCCGGCTAAACTACGTTTACACAAATTACATACTCTACACTCTTGATGTATTTTTTCTTCGTCCTCGGTCATTGTTATCGGTATATTCGTCTTCATCAATTCTTCAATTTTCAGGGCCACCTCAAATACAGCCTCTACAAAATGTTTCGCCACGTCCTTATGATCCTTATCACCTCTGTATATTACCGTCTTCGTCGGTATCTCATACTCATCCAATAATTCCGGCGGTACGTCGTCACTCGCCTTCACCAAAAATCCGTAACTCTTTGCCTCGTGCTTATGTATAGTTGAAGTGTTTTCCCCTTTTTTCTCCTCCGTCTTCACCATCAATGATTCGAAATCCGCATAGATGACAAAAGGGTGCCGAACCGTATTTTTCCACATCTTAAATTCTACACACTCCCCCTCTTTCGAAATCTCGGGTAATATAGGCTTGTGCGCCCCTCAAATTAATTTATGTTGATCCAACGCCTTCTGTCCGCTCAGCTTATATTTTAAATTTCGGTTGTCGAAACTGGTGATGCACCTCTTACAAAATAAAACGCGTCCATCATGTCCGGTTTTTTGTTTACGTATAAGCCGGGAAAAATTAGATATATATACGTAATGACTGTTGTCACCATCCGTCACCAGCAGCAGGTCAAAATGATCGGTTTTCTCCTCATCTACCACACGCAGCGGGTAGACCTCATACCTCGGCAATTTCGGTATTTGGAATTTTTTGTCTAGACCGTATACATTTACAGACACGTTCGCGTTATTTTTTTCAAATTTAACTACATCTGACAGAGGTGTGAGGAAGGTGAGACCTTCGAAATTATATTTATTCTCATGCTGTTTATAATTTTCTCCAATGCGACATACCGCCTGACCCGTCACGTGCTTTCCCAGAATTGCCCCACTTGAAACACTGCTCATCATTGTTTTGCGGATTGATAGTTGCCCGTTTCCTATCGATATACGCCGGCAACTCAATATAGGATGAACCGCACATTAGTGTATATTTATATATATTTAGCAATAACCCATCTATACTTTCTAATGTAAATCCACTTCCGCGTGATTTATATTCTTCCTCCTCCTTCAACAACTTTATAAAAGCCCTTTCAATGTTCGTACTAATGTCACTATCCGGAAAAAGTTCTACCGCCGAAGTCTTGAATGCCCGGTTCTCCAACGAGTTTGGTACGTTAGGCCGATTGTATGTTGCCTTGAGTTTCAAATTAAATTTTATCGGGTGGTCCCGTACATGTGTTTTCAATAATTTGTTCAGCTCGGACTCGAGCGATCGGAGAAACTCGGTATAAATCATTGTATTAGTAATATTTTTGGCGTAATACCATACGATCTTCCTATTTGCTAAACCCGGGGGATTTAACGAGACCCATGCGTGCTTTTTTTCGCCCTAGCAGCCGAGGTGGTGTTTGCGGAAAAAGTACGTTTGCTGTTATCGCCCGTAATGTAAGAATATTTAAAATAAAAAAAAAAAAGATCGAATTAATATATATTGCGTTAAATGTTGAATCTATTAAATTTCTAATTAACATCGCGTTTGATAAATAAAATCTAATGATATATTTATTTAAAAAAATATTGAGAGTGATGAATATAACTATCAGACTTATATTTTAATAAAAATTAATTTAATGTCACGTAATTTTAAAAATCTATTTTAAATCATCCGATAATATTTCTTAAAAAAAATAATCTACGGAGGAAAAATCAGCGGGTCTTTTAAAAATCTAATAAATTCGGATAAATTAAATAAAACTAACCTATATCGGAGTCTTGCATTTCATATGCATCCATTGCGAGCATACAAATATCGTCTTCGGAAATCATGGTTGAACCACCGGCTGGGACTCGGGTACAAATATTTGAGGTGCTATCTGGATCTGTAGAGCGATGACAGGAGGCGCATACCGAATAAAGCTCTCTCGTGCGGCGGGTTGACGATGTGCGGGCACGTTAATGATATCTTGGGGAAAATAATTATAAATTAATAATATAAATTATTAAAAATAATATTATACAAATACGTACACCATGAACATTTTTCAAATGTTTGTTGAGGTTGGACTGATCATTAAATGTTTTAAGGCATATGGTGCATGGATAACACACACCCGCATGTGTTTTTTGGTGGGCGAGCAAATTATCTTTCCGTGAGAACATTGACGGACACTTTACGCATTTAAACATGATGTAAATATTTAAGGTAAAAACGATTGAAAAATATAAAGTGTTTAACACTTGGAAAAATTAAACACTGAGAAAAATTGTTTAAGGACTGTGAAAACACGGAGAGAGCAAAAACAAAGTAAACGCTGTAGATGTCTAGAACAGACTGATTGTACATCGGTTGACAACGGAGCAAGTGTTTTAGCATTTGCGGTAATGAAGAAAATTTAAGCCAGGGCTAGGTAAAATATTAATTGGGTATTTACCATAATATTTGTGTACATCACTATAGATTTTTGAAATTTATCCGAAAAGCACGTAATATGCTCCTGTGTTATTGGTGTTATTATACGAACGTTACTTCCCGATTGTATTTCACTGATAGACCTATCGTGATTTTCCTGATCATTTCTTACTACGGTTTTATTTTGTTCGTTACGCTTTAATTTACGGCACTCACTTTTATCGTGATTCGTTTTTCTACAGTATTTACAGAACTTACTAGAATATTCGCGTTTAAATTCGGTCTTTGGACTTTGTCCATTATTCGGATTCCTGAAAGTAGCTATTTTCTGCTCGCTTGTTCTACTCTCATTAGCATAATGACCAAATTTCTCACAACGATGGCATTTAATCGCGCTTTTATCTCTAGTGTTTTTTTTATCAAATTTATTATTTTTATAATTCGGTGATTTATTTTACCCGCTCATGTTATTATAAAATTCTGCTGTTGTTTCCTCTTCCATTGTATTTAATACGGCTTCTTTGAAAACTTGTATGTTTCGCGCTTTTAATAATAAACCAATAGTTTGTGGGATACCCGCTATTATTTCTGCATCTGGTGCGTCCCAATCTACCGTTAACGCGTTTGTTAATTCGTGAGCCGTTTTTTCAACTCTAGTAGAAAAATCTTTAATTGATTCCTTTGCGTTTTGACGCATTTGACTTAATTTCATTTGTAAATATGACACTGAATGTGCCGATCCAAAAACGGTTTTAAATAATTTTTTTAATTTATCCCAGGTAGTAATTTTTTTATACCTAACGGCCGATAATGCTTCACCCGTTAATTGTGCCAGTATAGCTTCTAATATATTAGGTTTAATAGCATCGGAAATATTGTTAAAAATGAACTCGCATTAAGCTACGAAAGAAACTAAATCGGACTCTGTTCCTCCCGAGAAAGCAGGAACCAATGCGGTTGCTCCTTGTAAATTTAATTTTTCTGGGTTAACCATTTTTATTTTAAATATTTCCGGGTTATATCCCAAGTAACAAAAAAATATTTTTTTAATGTTTTAAAAAAGATTTAAAATAGGATTTAAATAGCTTTCAAAAATATTTTTAAAATGTTATAATGGCCAACTTTTCATATAAAATACAATGTTAAATAAAAACACATATTTTAAATATTTTTTCAACATTTTTTTCCAACGTAATTTTGATAATAAAATATTTTTAAAATATTTTTATCGAATAAATTAAATATTTTTTTAATACCATTTTAATGTATCTATAATCTCTTTATTCAGTTAAAAACTCCATTTAAATATATTTTTGATATGCAATTCATAATATCAAAATAATTGAATATCTAGCAAGGTGGTTAGGGAATTAATAATAAATAAAATTATATTTTTAACGATAACCCTTTAATTTCTCAAGTTGAAATATAATAATATATAAATGTTAAATACATGTAATAACTAAAAAGTATAGCGTAATACATTAAACAATATTTTAATAATACCTACATATACAAGAATACAATATAAATGTTTATAAATATAATAAGTAGAAAAAGAATAAAATATATTAAAGAAAAATGTTTATACCTATGACTTACGTTTTTTTTTTTTAAATTCAAATTATTTAATTTTACTTAAATTAATTTATAATGTACAATTTTATAGATTTTATGTATTATGGTACAAATATATAAAAGAACAATATCTTAAATTACTCATTATTTTAAAAATTAAATTGATAAATACACAATATATATTTTAAGAAGTATAATAATACATGTTATATAAAGGTGTGTTTCATAATAGTATATTATAGTACTAATACCTACATAGGTAATACCTATATAAATAAAAAAAATTAATATTGTTACTTTTTTTTTTTTTACTTAAATTAATAAAAAGTTTTATAAATATTATTATAGAAACAATATATAAAAGAAAAATTTCTTAAATGACTTGTTTTTTTAAACTTAAATTTATAATAATATACTCAATTACATTTTAAGAAATATAATAATACATATTATATAAACATAAGTTATGTTATTTTAATTAACATATATTACATAATAGTATAAAAGTTAAAATATATTATTATCATCTGCAATATTATTGTCTTCATTCTCATGATGATGATAATCTGAAGTTTCTCTCCTTTTTTTTTTGTTTTTCTTTACTGTAAACATACAGAATAATGAGGTCAATTTTAAGGTTTTACTATTTATATTGCTGTATCGGTTATACATTGTTTAAGTGAGTGAAGTATAGTGTATACCTTATGCACTGAATAATTAATAAACATAAAAAGTGGACTACCTATAAGATGTTTTTAGATATCTATATATTTTTACCAACATAATAAATACTTCAAAGTTTTAAAAAGTTCTAAAAACATCTAATTAATATTTGTATATACCTACACATACAAACTCAAATAATCAATTGTATCAAAACAAAGTATGTAATTTAAAATCAATTATTTGCAATTTTTTATTTTTCATATTTAAAAAAAATAATAATTAACTAATTATCTCATTATTTAGGAATATAATTAAATCTGTATAATAATGATTTAGATATTTAAAAAATATTAACATAAACCAATAATTATAAGAAAATTGTTAACCAACAACTTTTTAGAAAAAAAAACATATTAGTTTATCTTATCACATATTACTGTTTCTTCAATATTAATTATATTTTTGATTTTATAACAATTAAAAACTAGGTTATTTCTTTGCAATTCTTGTTGGTGCCTGTGCCAGCCATGCCATAATACTATTAATGATGTCATTTCGGCAATCTTTTTGATCGGGACATTTTTATCTAACAGCACCTTAAAATAATAACAATTAACTTATAACTATTTCATTATCAGTATATAAAATATCATATTTAAACAATATATTATTGGCGTAATTACAATAAAATATCGTCTAATGAAAAACTAAAAAATACCTACCTATAATGATTTTACAAATTTTAAACTCTGAAAATGGTTTTTTATTTTTTTGGCCTTTCCAACTGTAATACTTGAGGAGCTCATCAGAAATTATTATATTTAAGATACTATAAGTGACTTTGGAAATATTTTTTCCTTCAGAGGCAAAAACTAGTGTTAATACCTGTGTAAAACAAAATGTATTTAATATACATACAATTATTCCATAATGATGATAAAAAGAAATACAACATACCAATTTGTTTGTGTAACCTAATTCTTCATTTTGCAACGTTGATTCTATTGCTAAGAGTTCACTTTCAGTTTTTAATGGAAAACATGATAAATAGTTTTCTTCAGAATTTGTATTTATCTGACGATTAGGCGCTGGTTGATCTTCAATAAAGGATGAAACATATTGTTTAACATACTTTATATTAGATTTTACTCTATTTATATCAGCTATAAAAACATATTATGTATGGATTAAAATATTACTCTTGTAATATATGTATAAATATAATTTATCAAATAGTATTAATATTATTTCTTGGCATAGTTACCTGATAGTTTACAAAGTTGATGACCAATAACTTCTAATAAACTTTTATCTTTGAAATCAAAAGTACAGGAATGAACAACTTTTTTGGCTAGTTTACATTGTTGCAAAGTTTTTGATGGTTTATTTGGTATAGGAGTAGAAAAGGGAGTACTGCTGATAGACTGTACTGATAACTTATTGGTAAAACATAATGTGTCAAACTCATTTCTTGGTGGAGAAATCTTATCACAACAATTGTTGGTCTCATTAAACAGTTGTGACTGATCTAGTTTTAAAAAATAATAATTATTAACTGTATTATAAACTAATATTTACTGGCCATCACATGCAAAAAGATCCCCTGACATTCTCGACTTTTTTATTACACGGTTACCAAATAGTTTAAACAAATTTATATCAAACCTTATCCACCTATCAAGCGATCATTCTCCTGTTTTATTAACATTAGACGCCGAAATTACCTCTACCACTAATAACCCGTTTCTCTCATCCGGG
>VUJU01004227.1:0-20006 GCA_009835225.1 Aphis craccivora
CAAGTGATAAGTATTCTAATTTAACAAAAAACAAAGAAAAATAAAGGTTTGTTCATTCTAAAATTCTAAATTTCCAAATTATATAGATTCAATAAACGTTTTTTTCAAAAATAGTAGTTTCAAATATTTATGGTTTCCAAGAAATGCAGATTCTTGGGATATTGTTTCCAAACAATGTATAGTCCAAATTTATCGTTTCCAAGTAAAGAAGATTCAAAGTTTATAGATTCCAAATTATGTCAGTTCCAGAATTATCGATTCCATGTAATGCCGATTCCTGATTTATCGATTCAAATTTATTATCAACCCATGTTTATCGTTTCCAATTAATGATACTTCCAATAAATGAAGATTCAAAGATTAATAGATTCAAAAAATTGTATATTCAAAACCATATTATTCAAAGTTTTTACATGCACCCATTATAAGTATACAATATTAAGTATTAACAATAATTTGAAGCCTGCTTTTTGGAAGAATAAATTAAAGTATAATATAATTATTACATCATTGTTTTTAATATGGTTGAGATGAAATTTACTGTTTGTTCTACTCAATAAAATAAGTTAAGAATTAAGATCATATACTGTTATTTTTTCATAAATGTATAATTTTCTTCATTTTAAATAGAATAGGTTCCTACAAAGTTGTATCTTTTTTTTTGTACCTAAGTGTTTATAGTCGATTTTTTATAAAAATCATGAATATTTTTAAATATTTTTGTTATTAAAAAGTTATACAATTTTTAATTATCAAAGTCTTGAAAATATAATAGGTATAATAAAGTATAATATAATTGTAAGCTATAAACGTAAGTTTATAATTGTAACTGGGTACGCCCGTTTAAATATTCAAAAAAATAAATAATGTAATAGAAGATGACTCATAAGTTGAATATAATAACATTAATAACTATAATAAAAATACACTATTTAAACAAAATTGGATATTCTAAAGAAAAAAACGAATTTTACTCATTAGTCATTACTCATTACCTATATCATATTATAATGACGTATGTTGTAATTAAATAAATTTTAAAAACTACTTAATTCTTCGTCATGAGTCGTGATCTATTGACAATTATATTTTCAAAATATTTAGACTTAACAATAGTGTAGCTAATCGTAACGAAGGGGGCTGCATCCCTTCAAACATTTCAGGGCAATTTAAAAATGTTTTCAGCATTATGTGAACGTATTACGTAACATGTAAGTAAGGTTATCTTGCAAAGGTCTAAAATGCATCATTATACCGATTATTTTAAAGAAGTTAATATCGCCAAAGGACAGTACTTAGTTAAATATGAAAAATTCTAAATATTAAACAAAACGGGTACCTATAGTAGGTATTTATTTAAAAATTTCAATAATCAAATTTTGAATAACTGCATGTCTGCATTTTAAAGAACAATATAAATCGACATTTAAATCGTAGAAATGCATTTCTTACCTAAACCAAAATGTTCGAATTACTCTTGAGTTCAAAAATGGTACCTAATGTTAGAATAAATAGCAATCAAGGAGTAATTTATATTTTGTATACCTATTTAAGTTATTATTTAACCTATCTAGGGTACAAACCTTAATTACAATATTTTTATTGTAATAATTATTACATAATATGTATATAATAATACGTACGTATAATGTATATAAATAAATGGTATCTAGCTGAAGTTTAAAAAATATATGTATTAACAGTTATTTCTAAATTAATTACTTGTATCATTTTAATACTAAATTCAAAATTGATTATCACATACAAGCAGTTGTCAACAAAAATTAATATTTTTAATTTCTACTAAATAGTAAATAAGCGGTTTGAGTGCAATTTAAGTATTTAACCTTTACATTGTTACCCTGAATTTATTATAGGTACATATATATCTAATAATTAACAAACGTTAAAGTTATCATTATTAAATTAAATATTTAAATTAGCCTTAGTATTTTGATTTTAAGATTTTAATCGTATAAATAATATTTGGGTGTGTCGTGTATTAAGTATATGTAATTTAAGAAACTAAAATTTTTAATTTTCAACCAATCATATTGACTACCTAGGTATATTTATACTTTGGTAAATATTTTAGGGTTTTATTTACTTTAATCATTATAAAAATTTCATTTTGGAAGATCATATAAATTCCAAATAATTCATAATAACGTACCCATCACTTTGATTTGTCTCTCAAAAATAATTAAATCACTTTTAGATTTAATTTACATAGATATCTATATAAATATGTATAGCTATTTACCTACTAGCTGATATTTACTTTTAGATAATGAATAGGAATATTACTAAAACAAATAAATAATAATTAATAGTAATAATAACAATAATAATTTTGTAAATGCGAATATGCAATGAAACTGCAGATATTGAAAAATATGTTCATATATGGCTATTACCCACTGAACACCATTATTATAAAAATAAAAGAAAGGGGAACTGTGCTAATAATACGGCCGTACTATACCTCCTACCATATACTGCGAGTTTATTTTTTGACTCTAGTATAATATTAAATTAATATTACACACTTCAGAGCTTTGCACGCGAATAACCCATACAAATTCGTAATCTGAAACCTTTTAACCAATATTGATACAAAAGAAATAAGTACCCGAATAAAATATTATCAAATACAATAGTTAGGCATATTTTTTAATAATCGAGTAGGTAACATAATATATTTGTAATTCGATGTATAAGTATAAGTCAGTAGATTCAATAATGCCCATTATATTTAATATGTGTTAATGTTAAATATAGGTTAAATTATAAGTACATCTAATTAGATATATGTTTTTCTATAAGATACAGAAAGTCACGAAAAAGCTTTTAAGTTTAAACCAATTTTTTAAATTATAAATATTCATATTCTAATGTTTTAATTAATTATACTGAATGTTTCTAAAATTATTAGTTATTAATTATTATATTTATAGTTCATTCTTAATAATATTTAAAACTGAACTAGGTATATATGGTAAAAAAATTGTTGAGCATATGATTCTACATTTTAATTATAGATTGGTAGACAATTTTATATTACTATGCCAAAATATTAAAATAAGTTATTATCACCCACCACTTCCAAAGTCAACGAGCCGCTACTGGTATAACTATATATTAAGTTATTAGTGTTATTACTTATTATATTATATTTTTGGATCAAGTCCGTTTATAAAACCGTCGGTACTAACCAGCAGTGCGTTTATAGTAAAGTCACAACGTCAGCCAGAGCAGACTGCAGAGCAGTGTCTTAGATTTCTTTCATTGTAGATCAGTGAGTAGAATATCATTTTTTTTTATTATTATTATTATTATACCAGTAGGTAAATACGAAATCGAAATTATAATAGTTATTTATTATACCATTTATACCTATAGTACCTACTTGATACTTAAAAAAGTTCAAAGTTTCAAACATTGAATGTTTTTAAAAAAAAAAAAAAATGAAAATATACGTGTGGTATTTCCGATTTTGTTGATTCGTTCTCTTGGTTTTAAAATTATATATTTTTATTTCCTATAGATTTTTTACTCTCTTAGGCTCCAGAACGCTTGAATTTCGTACGATCAAAGCATTTTGACGTGTATTTTTCACCACGGCGTGATGTGACCCAATCGCTTTTAAAATTACTGTGACAGTTTTTAATAGGTTGTTTGACTTATTTTTATTACACATTTTAATATTTATGTATAAACTATTCATAACAATATACTGAAATGTATTATACTCGGCATGATGTATCCTCGATAACAGTATTTACCGGTGCCCAATCGTAATCGTAAGTTTATTATTTAATGTGTTTTTTTTTTAGATTCAAAAACCCAAATCAACAAAATGTGTGATGATGATGTTGCGCCTTTGGTTGTCGACAACGGCTCCGGTATGTGCAAGGCTGGTTTCGCTGGTGATGACGCACCACGTGCCGTCTTTCCATCTATTGTCGGCAGACCACGTCATCAGGTTAGTATTAACACCCATTCCAAATATTACCATATTATTCCTCGACATCTTTAAAATTCATAAAATAAAAGTATACATTTACATTTTTTTTAACTTAATTCTTAAAATAATTGATATTACAAAAACTATTAACCACTGGGTACCATAAAGCACCCACAAAATCCGTAACTATAAAATATGATGTGAATTTGTCACAAACCAGTTGAATGAAGTTAAATTAAGCACAGGCCTGTATAGAATTCTTCTTCAATGGGATTTTTTTATGAATACCATTTTATATACATAAAATTACTTAAATTTTAAACAAATTATCTTTTCAAATTTCACCCACTCGGGTAAATCTAACATAGTAACATTTGATCTACTATTATACTTGACCTAGATGCCATAAAAAAGTGTTTTAGCAGATATTTTAGTAAATAATTATACAATATAAAAATATAATATATTTAAATATAATATATATTATATTATATTTAATTATTTATTATATTATAATACCTTTAGACTATAGACTTTAGTTAACACTTTAACAGATTTTAAATATCTATTTAAAAAAAACCTAATTAATACACCATTATTATGTTGTTTATAAGTTAATACACAGTTTCTGACGTCAAACAAACACATACTAAAATATGGATTCTATAATGGTTATGTTACCGGAAAAAAAAATAAAAATTAGTTTGTAGGACGTAGGTACTCTGTAATGTCGACAGTGACTAGACAATAAGAATAATGCTTGATTTAGTGAGGAATAAATTAATACCAATGACTAGTTATTACTGTGTTACTGATAACTGATAAGTTTTTAGATCGGTTATTATTATCTAAAAGAAGTAGTTATCATTATGGTTATTTTCCATTAATAATAAAGTATTTAAGTCAAATTTTATACAATTATAACATATTTATTTAAATCCTTTTTGAAACTGTTTTTATATAATTGTTACAATTCATATTTAAAAAGGTGGGCAAGTGGGTATTGCTTAGCTGTGTATCATATTATGTACCTACTATATACTATATAGTATCTAAATCTAAAACAGATACTATTTTAAAATAAATCAAAATGTTATTACTTATAGGAAAATTTATAGTAATATAAAATACATAAAGGTAGCATAAGTAATATTTTTAAATATTTTAATTATAATACAATAAGCAATATATCGTCTATAAATAAGTAATTTCAGCCAAATTGGAACTTAAAATATCTATAAAAATGAATTGTTTTTATACAGGTAATTATCGGCAGAAATGCCAACTAAGGTAACCTTCAGGGCCTCAGAAAACAAATTTCATAGGAGACACTAAAAAGGTTACATTGAGCCTTATATTACTTGTGACTGGAATAAAATGAAAATTATTCAGATTCAGATGTATAATGTTATAGCTAATGTTAATCGGCATTATTTTGTTTATGAGTGTTACGTTTTTTGAGTTGAAGAAAAATACAATTTTGTACCAGAAATACTTATTTGTGGGTTACAATACTTGGCTAGAGCTTAGAATATGTATTTATGTGTTAAGAACTTAAGAATAATATTCAATTATAACCTTACTTATGAAAATATTTGGGTTACCTACATTAATTGGCCTTCTTGTATTAATATTATTAATATATGATATAAAAAGAAAAGTTTTTATGAATTTCCAACAACAAAATAGTTTGCAATTTTTCGCTATTTAGACAAATTCTAACAAAATTCAAATGCATAAAATAAAAAAAATATGTGCCAATGTATTTTTAATATTTTATACAGATAAAAAAAATTATTTTCTTGGTATCTATCTTGTTTTCAAATTCCAAAACGTTTTATTCACTGAATAATTTTTAATTAACATCAAAAAATGTAAAATGTCTTAATTTGTTTTCTTTTAAAATTCATCTATTATGCTATATTTATTTTCAAAAGAAAACTAACCATAACATTTTTTAGTTGATCAACTATTCCAATAACTGTTAAGGCATGTGTATATGTAGCCAACCCGAAATCCCAAGTTTTTGAATACATCTATACGTTTTGAATGGATATTAATTTGAAATGTAGAATATAGTGAAACAAATGTTTTTCAGACAAATAAGTTTTCAAAAAACACTCTAAATATACACGTAAAAACAAAAAATTGTCATTTTCTTTGTTTATGTGTGATTGGTAAAAAATCCATTTACTGTATGTAATTATGGTTATAAAAATAAGAACATGGATTAAATGTAAAAATCATATTATAATATATTCAATTATCATACCGTAAAAGACGTATTTATAATATTGTCTAACATAATATAGATATTTTGATATAATAATTAAGATATGTTCAATATTGTTAAACCTTTCAAAACAATGATTAGGAATTGACAACAATTTCTAAATTATCATTTCCTCCGTTAACTACAGCTTTATAACCTACTATTGATCTGTAGTTGCTACTTTATAATATCTATTATTATTTTATTTATTATCTGATTACTGTACTTGGGTAGATATTTTGAATACTAACATAATATCTATATATGTAACTATAAATATAAATTTTGCTATGCAAAACTATATTATTAAATTCAATTTTAAAGTAGGTCAAATTTATGTGTTTCCCACCTTTCTAATTTGAAACAGATGGCTATAATGTTGAGTGTCTGAAGATATTGGATTTGGCGAATCGTTGTTATTTATATTAATTTGGACCTACGATCTACCACACACATCGATTTTTTACTACTGGATTTATATTTATTATTAGGGTGTCATGGTTGGTATGGGACAAAAGGACAGTTATGTAGGAGATGAAGCCCAAAGCAAACGTGGTATCCTTACTTTGAAATATCCCATTGAACATGGAATCATCACTAACTGGGATGATATGGAGAAAATATGGCATCACACTTTCTACAACGAACTTCGTGTTGCCCCAGAAGAGCATCCAACACTGTTGACCGAAGCCCCGTTGAACCCAAAAGCTAACAGAGAAAAGATGACCCAAATTATGTTTGAAACCTTCAACACACCTGCCATGTATGTTGCCATCCAAGCTGTATTATCTTTGTATGCTTCCGGCCGTACTACTGGTATCGTTTTGGACTCAGGTGACGGTGTCTCACACACTGTACCAATCTATGAAGGTTATGCTTTGCCCCATGCCATCCTCCGTCTGGACTTGGCTGGCCGCGACTTAACCGACTACTTGATGAAAATCTTGACTGAAAGGGGTTACAGCTTCACCACTACTGGTATGTATCTATAATTACTACTCGTATGCACGAAAGTTAAACTAGTTTTACTTACCTCTAAAATAATTTTTATGATTACAGCTGAGCGTGAAATAGTCCGTGACATCAAAGAAAAATTATGCTATGTTGCCTTAGACTTCGAACAGGAAATGGCCACAGCAGCCGCTTCTACCTCTTTGGAGAAATCTTATGAATTACCTGACGGACAGGTCATAACCGTTGGAAACGAACGTTTCCGTTGCCCAGAATCTTTGTTTCAACCTTCATTTTTGGGAATGGAATCTTGCGGTATTCATGAAACTGTGTATAACTCCATCATGAAATGCGACGTTGACATCAGAAAAGACTTATATGCTAATACTGTGCTTTCTGGAGGTACTACTATGTATCCAGGTATTGCTGACAGAATGCAAAAGGAAATTACCGCATTGGCTCCAAGTACAATCAAAATTAAGATCATTGCCCCACCAGAACGTAAATACTCCGTATGGATTGGTGGTTCCATCTTAGCTTCTCTGTCCACCTTCCAACAAATGTGGATCTCTAAACAAGAATACGACGAATCCGGCCCAGGAATTGTTCACCGTAAATGCTTTTAAGAGACTCTTTGTATTACACAAACTAAAATCAAAATTACAATTACGAGTATACTTTAAAATATATTACCTATATTTATATTGAAAAATCAAGGTGTTTTGCTTTTTGTATCATTTTACTCAAAGATAAAATACAGTTTGATATTTTTGAATAAAAAAAAAAAAAATGTAATTTGATTATTTTTTTCTATAAGAATATTGTATTATCTATTGCATTATTTATTTCAATTAACCATCACAGATGCTGACTGACTGTTCAGTAGAATCAGGAAGATTTAATATTTACACGGTCTGGTAAAAATAATAAGATTATAGACAAAGGCAAGAGACATGATTTTAGTAAAGTCTGATTTAGTCGTATAGTTGTTTAAATTTTTGATTTTTATTAATACCTAAGTACAAAAATAACAAATTTATACGTATATTTTATCTTTTATAAATAATTAAGATTATTTCATACCTATATATAAAAAAAAAAAAAAAATACCTAATTAGATTTAAACTTTGAACAAAATGAAATAAATGTCATTGTTTAAATATTTAGAACATTTTAAAAAATATTGATTTTCAGTGGAGTACCTTAGTGTGTTATGGCTGTTACAGGACATTTGGGTTACCTATACTTGCATCCATCTATATAAATATATAATAGTATGAATAAAATATAAATTAATGTTTCTTCGACTTCCTTCATTAAGACACAAAAGCTACTCGATCGTTTTTGATAACATTATTATATTATACATTATATATTATAAATATAGATTCTTTGAGTCTCATAGGGCGTGTTACTTTAACGTAGCCACAACACTTTTTTGTTAAATTATTTATGTAAATATAGTTGCTATTGTTAATTATAAATTAAATTATTATTAATTATTACACTACAGTAATGTACACTATACTAATGTACGGCTATCAACAGGAAGACAATTTAGATTGGCATCATTTTTCAATATTTTTAATAATGCATTAGAAGCATTTTGGGGAATATTAAAATTTACCATCCATCGTCTTAATTTATTTTTAATATTTTCACGGTATACTGAACTTTGTGTAAGAGGAATTGATATTGAATTTGAATCTGCATTGTCTTTAGAACAAATTATATTACTTAAATAATCTTGATAGTTGATTATTATTATTATTATTAAACTACCCAGGTAAATAATTTTAAATTGTATATTATTTAGTTTGTTTGTAAATAACTGTATTAATTAGTATCTATATAGTTTTAAGAATTAGCAATATGAATAATATCTGAAAAATAAAAATAAAAATCGACTTAGTATGGATAGGTACAAAATACAAAATATAATTATTATTTGCGACTATTTTAGTAAATATATACAGAATGGTTTTTTTTTATCAAACAACACTAATTATTTCAAAAAGTATTGACTTTTTCAATTTTTTTTTTCAAAATTTCAGATTTATACTGTTCTAGAATTGTAGAACTCTTTACTATTTTCATCAATATATTTATTAGGCAAACCACTATCAACTTTTGATTTTCAAACGACAACATATACTTCAAATTTCATAAATTAAAAACGTTATTTTTTTTTATGAATTATCACGTTTACATTTTCATTTTTCGTCAATCCGTTGATGAGATAGCCCCTCAAAGTTGGGTAGTTTTGTGAGTGTAAATGTGTCATAATTCGTCAGTAGATTTACAGTTATAAGAATTTTTATACCCCAGGGCAAAAGATATTATACTATTCCAATCAATTCACAAAAGTACACAAAAGCCCCTAAATGAATTTTATAACGCCCACTTTCCACGGACTCGCGCAGTTCGCCCATAGACTTATAATATTATAAGTCTATGAGTTCGCCCCACAAAGGTGATTAGTAATCACTGATTACTGATTGCGGCACTGGTCATAATACAATATTTATCAGTTATAAAGACCAGAAGTTATATCTATTATGTAATAAATTCGATACCATTCAACCCAGTGTTTTATTATTACTTATTAGGTACCTATAAATAATTGGACTGCTACTGTTGTTTATCGCTTACGATCCCAATTATGAATTAATCACTATTCTATGCCGATTACACAAAATTATCTTTAATAACTAGATTAAGTAGTTATTTTTAAATTTTTTTTTCAAATTTTTAAATACATGTTTTTCTACAACTGTATAACATTTTAAATTTTTTAACTCGTATATTTAATAGTAAAATGAATATCAACTTTTGATTTTAAAATGGAAACCTATATTAATAATTACATAAATTAATAGTCATTTTTTTTCATAAATGTTCACGTTAAAATTTTTAATTTTCATTGATCTGTTGGCGAGTTATAGCTGCTCAAAGTTGGTTGGTTTTAGAAAGTTTTTAGGTGTTATACATCAGTACTAATTAGTCACAACTGGGATTTTTATTTGTTAAGTCCAGTAGCTATAATGGTAATGAATTCGATATCATCGATCCATGGTGTAGTGGAGAGTGGTGATAATATTAAATTTGTACCTGTTATTATCCGTAATAGGTTATTATCAATTGTCATATAATTATAATTAATTGGACTAAAATTACTACTATAAGGCCTATAGTAAGTTGTACACTGTAAAACACGATTTAAGATAATATTATCTTAAATTGTGCTGTACAGTCTATGATTAATCAGTGATTAAGAGTTAATCAGCTGATAAATTCGGCCGATTAAACTACGGTTAACTTTAATCGGAGATGGTTTAACTGGCCCTAAACACTATTTTTCTCTAATCGGTTATTGCTTTCGATTACCGACACCGACGATGATGCATAATAAGTCCTTTTAATAATACCGATTAGTGATTATGAAAAGCCAAAAGTTAAGAATACTCCTGTTATATAGGGGCTCGGAAGTTGATGACCTTAAAAACAATAAAAAACGACCTAAAGAAAATGCAAATATGACAAAAATGGCACAAAATATCCTTAAAAATTACAAATATTAGTTTTAAATTAATAAAAATACATTTTTTTTTTAAATATTAGTAATAATTAATAATATAAATTATAATCGTATGTTATTGTAGGTAGAATCAGGTAACAAGATTATCACCGCTATACTTTGGGTTGAATGATATCGAATTTACTATATAATAGGTAGAGTGCCTTGATAGATATTATCAAGTCACTCTAATAATAGGTATAACTTCTGGTCTTTATTACTGATAAGTTTTATTATGACCAGTGCCGCAATCAGTAATTATCTTTGTGGGGCGAACTATGCGAGCCACGAGTCCGTGGAAAGTGGGAGTTATAAAATTCATTTAGGGGCTCTATGTTTATATGTACTTTGTGAATTGATTGAAATAGTATATCTTTTGCCCTGGGGTATAAGAATTCTAATAACTGTAAATCTACTGACGAGTTATGACACATTTACACTCAATCAACACTTCCTAAAACTACCCAACTTTTAGGGGCTAAATCTCGTCAACGGATTGACAAAAAATGAAAATTTAAACGTGATAATTCATACAAAAAATAGCGTTTTTAATTTATGAAATTTGAAGTATAGGTTGTCATTTGAAAATCAAAAGTTTATAGTGGTTTACCTAATAAATATAAAGGTGAAAATATTAAAAAGTTCTAGAATTCTAGAACAGTATAAATCTGAAATTTTGAAAAAAAAAAAATTGAAAAAAGTCAATACTTTTTGAAATAATGAGTGTTGTTTGATAAAAAAAAATCACCCTGTATAAACCTATATAATATATGTGTTTATTTCCATTGATTAAATTATTATTAATAATTATTAAAAAAACAATGCACTGACGAGTGACAGATAAAACATTGAATACTCTAAATAATGAAGATGGATAATAATTATACTAGGTACATTCAAATAGTATATTATAATATATTATAACTTATAAGACAAGTACTTACGGATATTTGCTGGTGACAACTGCCAATTACCAATAGGTAAATATTTTATTAAAACCGAAGAAAGTTGAATGTTTACACTTTACGCTTTACAAATTGACACTTGAAAGACGCACCATAGAAAAATAAATAATATAATAATAACAGAAACGAATTAATTGTTCATTGTTCATGCATTTTCATATTCTTACTCTATGGTTCACGCCATATTCGTCATTCGTCGCCGTTAGCTATTTGTAGTAGTAGTAGATCAGGTGGTGACAGGGTGGAGGACGCGACAAGTGCGTCGGCTCTTGGTCGGGTCGTCGGATTCACTGATAAACAACAATTTTCGAATTACCCACATATTATTTCATTTTAACTGGCCATCATATTATTATAATTTATAATTATTATAATCTATTATATTTTAGTGCTTCGGGTTAGCTTCCCGATCAGAAGGGTTACCGAGGATAAAGTAGGGCGTCGGCAAAACAGGGTATAAAAAGAATACACCTCAAGTGAAATAATTAGACTCGAACTTTTATTACTATAAGACAAAACGCGGAACTAAGATGGCGCGTGACAGGCGGTTGCGATATATATGTGCTTTTATATGGCTGACGGGTAACGCAAAAGTGCGGTTAGGCATACAAAATAATTGATAACAATAAAATAATAATAATAATAATAATTCACAAGATAATAACAAAATTATAACAATAATGACACGCCGCGCGAGAATGCGACCGGAGCACCACATTACTCCCGCCCGGGCAGGAAAAAACGAACTTGCTTTGCTTTTTTGACGGCGTTGACGCTGTTGGTGGCGTACGAGTGGTCCGTTAGCGGGTCTTCCCGGAGCATGAACGCTGGTTTTAGTCTGTCGACGGACACCCAAACCTGTCGATTGCTGCACTGAAGCTTGAAGTTTTTTCTCGTCGTTCGAGGACTGCATATGGGCCCTCGTAACGAGGTTGGAGTGGTGGTCTGGTTGCGTCAATTCGTAGAAACACATGACTGACGTTGGATAGTTCGCCAGGGACAAAAATGGGCCGTTTAGTGTTGTGATCGGTACCGGGTGTGGGGCGTAACTGTGCTATGGCGTTACGTAGTGCTGCGATGAGCTCGGGTGGACGTTCCGTTGTGGGGGCGGGGTGGAACAACTCGCCGGGCAGTCGTAGAGTGGTACCATACACCATTTCGGCTGGAGCCAGACCGATGTCTGTTTTGACGGTGCTACGTAAAGCGAGAAGTACCAGTGGTAACTTGGTGCTCCAGTGAACTGAACCCGACGCCGTGAGCGCGTTTTTTAATGTTCGGTGTAGTCGCTCTATCATTCCGTTTGCTTGCGGGTGATAGAGCGATGCTCGCATGTGCTGGATGCCGAATGTAATCGATAGCGAACGGAACAGGTCAGCCTCGAATTGTCGCCCTTGGTCCGTAGTTATGACGTCAGGTACACCGAAACGCGAAAACCATTGGCTCACGAGCGTGACTGCAACGGCGTGAGCGGACATGTTGTACAGGGGCCACGCGTCAGGCCAGCGGGTGTAGCGGTCGACGCAAGTTAATAGATATTTATTACCGTTTGAGGGAGGCAGTGGTCCAACGAAGTCTATGTGTAGGTGGCCAAAACGGCGTTCTGTCGTCGGGAACGATATAATCGGTGACACGGTATGCTTGTTCGTTTTGGTACGCTGGCACTGGACGCAATGTTTGACCCATCTACTAACTTGCCGATTGATGTCCGGCCAACAATAACGAGCGTTGATTAACCGCGACGTCGCTTTTTGGCCGCCGTGTAGTGCGTCGAACACGTTGCGGCGAAAGGCGGTTGGTACGTCCGTACGGGGACGACGTTGTCAATACCTTGTACATGCACGACGGCGTAGATGTATTGCGACAGGAAAGATATTTGTCGTACTTGCCGATCGACGTATTTTTCATTTTTGTGAGAGAACATAAACGTAAGTGGTTTGTGGTCTGTGCGCAAGGTGGTGGGGCGGCCTTCGATGAGATGGATAAAGTGGCGGGTACCGAGGTATGCTGCGAGTAACTCCCGGTCGTAGGTACTATAACGTGTCAGTCAACTTTTTTGAGTAAAACCCGAGAGGTTGCCAGTGGTCGCCGTTCTTTTGTTCAATTACGGCGCCGACCGAAGTACTGGACGCGTCCGTGCTGATTCGCAGCTCCGCGTTAGGCTTAGGGTGAGCTAAATTTGCAGTAGCAGCTAATGCTTTGCGGCAGATGTCGAATGCGACGCGTGTGTCGTCGGTCCACGATAAGCGTCCGTCTTTCTTTTTAACTTGCGCGGCCAGGCTATATAACGTAGTTTGCATTTCGGCTGCCCTAGGTATAAACCTGCGATAAAAGTTGACCGAGCCGAGGAATCGCTGTAGGCCCTTCTTGGTCGTCGGTAGTGGCCACTGGTGTATAGCGTCGATGCGATCCGTGTTAGGTCGACAACCGTCCTTGTCGATGACATGACCTAGGAAGGTGATTGATGCTGCGGCAAACACGCACTTCGCGGGGTTCACTGACATGCCGTACTTTTGAAGTCGCTCCAAAACCGTGTGGACGTGTTGTTCGTGTTCAGACTCGTCCCGAGAAGCGATGAGTACGTCATCGATATATGCGAAGGCAAAGTCGAGACCGCGCAACATATCATATCATATCATTAACGACGCGCTGGAATGTCTGCGCCGCGTTTCGCAGACCGAAGCACATTACAGGGAATTCAAAAAGCCCGAACGACGTGGTAACCGCTATTTTCGGTATGTCTCGTGTAGCGATAGGGACCTGGTGGTACGCTTTGACCAAATCCAACTTGGAGAAGCATGTCCGGCCCGCCAGGTGAGCGGTGAAATCATGCAGGTGAGGCAACGGGTAACGATCGGCACGAGTAACTGCGTTAAGACGTCGATAATCGCCACATGGTCGGCATGTCCCGTCTTTCTTGGAGACTAGCAGTAGCGGGCTGGCCCAGGCACTTGACGACGGACGACATATTCCCCTACTCAGCATATAGTCGAATTCGCGGCGTGCTATCTGATTGCGTTCCGAAGGTAGCCGTCGTGGACGGGCGAATAAAGGTGGTCCGGTGGTATGAAGCTCATGTACGACATTGTGTTTGAAGACGGTAGGCACGGGCGATTCGCGAGTGATGTCGGGGAAATCCTGCAGTAGGTCAGTCCACTTTCGCGAATGAGAAACGGCGAATGCCGTAGTGCTGGCGTCGTCAATGGATATGGTTTGTATGACATTATGGTCGGAGGGGTCGATAAGTCGATGATGTTTGACGTCGATGAGCAGACCAAAATAGTGTAAGAAATCCGCGCCGATGATAGGACGGACGACGTCTGCCATCTCGAAAGTCCAAGTGTACGTTCGTTTGTTGTCCAAATTTAAGTGTAGCGTCTTGGGGCCGTAAGTCTGTATTCTTGTACCATTGGCGGCCGTTAACGCTATTATGTCGGAAGCGGGGCGTGCACCTGCGATAGGTGGTAAAACGGAAATTTCGGCGCCTGAGTCGATGAGATATTGCTTGCCGGTCCGTGTATCGCTAACGAACAAGCGGCGCGTCGGGTGGGCGGCGGAAGGTAGGGGGGCCTCCGCCGCTTCCACTAGTTTTCCGAGCGGAACACGGGTTGCGACAATTTCGTGCTTCGGCGCCGAAATTGTTGTGGTAGAAACACCAGTTATCGTTACACGGACGAGATCTTGAGCGCGAACGTGATCGATACGACGTTGACTGCGCGGCGTCCGGTATTGTCTAGCTTGTGCTGTGGTTAATGCCGCGATCTGCGTGGTAAGCGCTAAAATAGAATTTTCGATAGCCCTAAAGAAATCTACGTCGCTATAGGTGGAAACTGAGGCGACGTCGTGACCCGTTGTTGCGGCCATAATCCTGTCGGCTCGGTCGGCGACCGAATCCAAATCGCCGTCGAGACCAATGAGGACTGCGCGGATGGCGGGAGGTAGTTTTTGTAGCCAGAATTCTTTAAGGGCTTTGTCGCTGAAGCCATCGGCGGTTCCGTTACGCATGTCACGCAGTAACTGTGAGGGGCGACGGTCACCCAAACCGCCGGGCTGTACCATCGAGCGAAACCGCGTGGCGGTGGGCACGACGTACGCCGCGATAAGTCGGTTTTTGACAAGGTCGTACTTAGCGTCTGGACCTAGCAGGTCTGTGACGGTATTGATTCCGTCCTCGTCTAACGTGGCGACCACGTGGTTGACGCGAGATATATAGGATTTTAAGCGCTGATTGTGGAAGATAGCTTCAGCGTGCACAAACCATTGCTCGGGCGCGTGCCGCCAAAAACTCGGTAGTCGCATGGTGGATAGTGCCGCCACGGCGGCGTTTAAATCCACCAGCCCACCCGGCGGTGGGGGCGTCGTCAAATTTGTATTGCCGTTATCGGTGGACAACATGTTTATGAGGTTACCGTAGGGTAGAGACATCACTCGCGACGGGAAATGTACGTACGAAAACGAGCACTCGCGACAGCAGACTAAACACGTGAAAACGGTTTGCTGCGGGAGTAAAAGGGAAGAACTTAGGTCACCAATTTAGTGCTTCGGGTTAGCTTCCCGATCAGAAGGGTTATCGAGGATGAAGTAGGGCGTCGGCAAAACAAGGTATAAAAAGAATACACCTCAAGTGAAATAATTAGACTCGAACTTTTATTACTATTAGACAAAACGCGGAACAAGATGGCGCGTGACAGGCGGTCGCGATATATATGTGCTTTTATATGGCTGATGGGTAACGCAAAAGTGCGGTTAGGCATACAAAATAATTGATAACAATAAAATAATAATAATAATAATAATAATTCACAAGATAATAATATTAAGATAATAACAAAATGATAATTATAATAATACGCCGCGCGTGAATGCGACCGGAGCACCACAATATTATATTATTATCACATTTTAACTTATATTATTATAGTATTAGCCAAATACGTCAATGATTTAATAATAAAATTGTACATATTTTGACCAGTGCACGATTAAGGTGTATACACGACTTGCGTACTTGAAAACTGACAAGTAGTAGGTACAAGTAATATTGACCATTTCTTTGACTTGTATCACATTTACCGATAATTTTCGGGAACGGCACCTGCAGTGACAAATAATAATATTGTATGTCGATACATGTCATGGCCGACGGCTAACGCCGAAACCTAACGCTAGTGTCCAGTCGTGGGAATGCGACTTTATAGTTTATGCATATTTAATTACTTACCACGTACCACTCAGCGGTTAGGTTGCCTATTATGCCCTATATGGTCTATAGTACTCGGTTCATAGATAAATATAATATGACTCGGTTATTGAATAATAGCGGTTTTATTTTTTCCGCTGCGGAATTTTCACAATATCGAAATTCATATATTTAAATACTACTGGACACATAACAGCAGAATTTCCGCACGGAAAAATAAAATCGCTACATGTCGCGATTATTCCGCGAGTGTGATACCGGCCTAAATGTTGTAATTTTATTGTACTTGGCATAGTTATTATTGGCTGAGTAATTACATAAAATAGGTATATATTATAATACGCGCGCTAGGTACCGGCTTTGACCACTACAGGCCATATTACGTATTAATTTATAATTCAATATTATTATTATATTATAAATTATAAAATATTGAGTTGTAGGTAATTCAAAATAAATAAATATAATGTACTGAGAAATATATTAACATATGGGTATAAGGTATTATAATATGTATTATTTGGTAGGTATATTAATATATTATATATATCTATAAATATACCTATTTAAATAATTTTTGGCTAGCTACTTAATATATTTAAGTTAAATTATATTGAAATTAAATATTTTCAAGACAAAGGATGGAAAATTGATGTATAATATGTATTTGGTATGTACTATGTAATAATTTGAAAATGTTTGGATTATATTTGGGTTTAAATATTTTGAGATCAAATATTCTCCAAACAACTGTATAATATTCTACAATAAATATTTACGGTGTAACCAAATTTAAATATTGTGAAAATATTAAGATTTTCAAATTGTTGGGTGGGATCGCCAGCTGCATACCCTGAACGAACACAGAGCCTCACACATACCAATAAAGACTATTTTTCAATATCCCCCCATTGTCCCTCAACTGTACCTGCTTAGTGGCGGCATTCTGCATACCCTGGAAAAGAGGCCTGCGCACGCCATGTGTAGGATAGTATATAATTAGTAGAAATATGGCAATTAAAAATTGTACATTTTACATTTACATATACAAATATATTTAAAAGAAAAGAGATATTAAAATAAAATACTTATGAGCACAATAATTAAAACTACAAGGAAAAATTCGATAAAAAATTTAAATAAATAAACAGGTAATATTAATTGTGTGATTGTGGAATTAAATTTGTCTGAATAAAGATAATTTATTATTTTGAACTATGCTTAGTGTTTTGTTTTGTTTTTACTCCTTTCATCGGTAGACATTCAGTGGGTGAGTGGGTCTAATAGTGCGGTACCTAATGTAATTATGATAAACGTAAACGCGTAAGTGATCATTTTAATGCCTATTGTACAAATCTGCAATATAATGTGTATTGTGTACACTGTACACTGTACATAATAGTATAATACTATATAGCACTATAGCAGTACATGTACACAGCAAACCAACAGGTACTAAAACGAGTAAAATGTTTGTTTTAAATTTTTAATGTAGACTTGAAATATAATTTACATTTTATAACTACTAATATCATTATATATTATTTGTTTACCAGCCAGCTACCATCTACTACTGTCTACAAACTACTCTTGAACATTTATGCACGATTTTTGATCTCTAATAACTAAAGTGACAGCCTGACCTACAACCTAGGTAACTATAGTCTATACCTATAAGCAAGTATAGTATGTTGTGTAATAACTAATATTTATAATTATATTACTTACCAGGCACTAGGTACTCAAAGTTTCTTGGGATTTATATTCCTGGACCTCGGTAATGAGAATTATCTAAGTGTCTAAAACACTATTTAACTAGGTATCTAACTATCTAAGTACTCATAGACCATAGTCGAGGTACTATATAGTCCGGCCATCCTAAGAACGCTACTGGGCGGCGTCCGAAATTCGTCCGATCTCGCGCATTCCCACCACCAAACCTTTCCCGAACGCTGGCGCCGTCAACTCTGGCCGCCGCCCCTGTTACCGTCACTGTTGCCTAGACGTCTACTAGATGACTACTAGACGATAGAGTGGGAGAAATTTGGGAACGAAATTGCGGAGCTCGGTCATTTGGATGCGCGAGCGAGTAGCGTTCTTAGGCCTAGTTGTACAGTCTATGATTAATCAGTGATTAAGAGTTAATCAGCTGATAACATTTTTAACCGGCAAAATTCGGCCGATGAAATTACGGTTAACATTAATCGGAGATGGTACAACTGGCCCTTAGGATGGCCGAACTATAGTGGCAAGCCAACTAAATTGTTTCAAGAAACATCAATTGTATCTACAGTTGATGAAATCCTACAACCAGATTGACAGATGAAATCTTTATCTATGATTCAGATTGGTACTAGTATCCTGCAACATTTTAATGCTCAATTGAAAACTGATATGATGGAATATCCAATTATTGAACCTGTACAGTGTACATGTTTCAAATGATGATGATAATGACATTATAACATTAATGTTTAGTGACATTGATACTGTCAATGAATCAACGACTTGTGATGAGTTTAATTATAATTATAACTTTTAAGTTTCTTATTATTATTGAATTTATAGTATTATTCGTCTAATCATTATTTTAATATTTTGCTATAAAACAATATAATGGACAGCGTTTAGTCACCAAAAGGAATTGGTCAAATTACTCTCCAGCTGATTTGAAATGTAGGTCAAATTTAACAAACAGTAATGTACAGTGGCGTATATAGGGGGGGTTTTAGGGGTTCAAACCACCCCCCCCCCGAAATGTATGGTTGGTATTGGCCTTCATTTTGATTGTTATTATATTATATATAATATTATATCATATTATTAATATTATTATTATATCATAAATTATTATTATTATATAATGTCAGGATTTCTATGAAATACTACAAGATAACGACGCGTCGTGAGTCGAACAGACCGCTGCGAGTCGTCGACGGTCTATATATATAATATATAATATATAGTTAGTACAGAAGTCTGTGTTCAATTTACGACGATAATCTAAAAACGAAATTCTCGATATTATTATTTCTTATTATTTGGTTGTTAATTATTATGAAGAACCGGAGAACCAG
>VUJU01004228.1:0-20004 GCA_009835225.1 Aphis craccivora
CAATGATAATTATCATTGGATTCAAATTTAACCCTCCTACAATATATAGTGATCCACACGGCACCTAATGTACAGCAGAGCGGTACCCACTTGCCCGCTTTTTTTTTCAATGGTATGTAGTGCGTCTGTGAAATGATTGTATGAATTTTACACTCTGAAAAATACGAAAAGCAACTTTTTTAAAAAAACTGACAAGTGGCTGTGGACCGAAAAAAAAAATTTGACATTTGTTTCGTTTTTATGCATGCATATTAATTAAGTTATCGCATTAGATCATATATGTGTAATTTTGAGTCTGAAAACTTAATCCTTCAACAAGTATTATACATAATGTTATTTTCTCAAAAAGACGTTATTTGAATTTTTTGACATTAAATTCGGAGATATTCAATATTATTATTGTTCTTTACGATACTACGACGTTTTTTCAATGTGTGTAGTGTGTCTGTGAAATGATTGTATGAATTTTACACTCTGAAAAATACGAAGAGCAACTTTTTTTAAAAAACTGACAAGTGGCTGTGGACCGAAAAAGAAAAAAAATTTGACATCTGTTTTGTAGTCTGCCTTAGCAGTGGACTGTATTTTGTTCACTTTTGGAATTTTCTTAGTTGATGTTTTGTTGTTTTTACCGTATAACACAACTGCGCAAGTTACTGGGTTTTGCTACAGCAAGGTGCCGTATAGTCAGTAGTTCCCAAACCGCGCAAGTCTGCCTGGGTAGGTCTTGCTACGGTAAGGTAGGACTGAATACTGACCGATTTTGTGCTCCGCACTGGTAGTTAAAGGCTGCGGCGTTGTGTAATCTCCGGAGCCGCCCGCGCTTGTCTTGCGATAGATTATTGCAGTCGTAGCCACGTCCACCGTGGCCTGTGATTCGTTGGCGCCTGAAGATACGTAAGTCTTGGCCTGTGATTCGCTAAAGCTCGCGAAGAACGCTCACCGTGGCCTATGATTCGTTATAGCTCGAAGGCGCTTCCCGGTTCCGTCACAGAACACGGGACCGGCCGTTTATTATGGCACCGTAGTCAGTGTGCAAACACGGGCTCCTCCGGCGCAGAGCGCGCGGGTTGCCGAACGCTTCGTCCTTGCTCACCGTAAGCCCTTATGCCGTTATTGGTGGTAATGAACGTTTATGACACAATTCGGCCCCTTACAGTCGGCGGAAGGTTAGTAGCTCATCTGTACGCCTCCCGACGTCAAACGTGTCCGTTGCAGAGTTTATTCGCGACGATCGACCAGACAGAGTTCCGATCGACTGTATTCCGAATCTCATGCTGCTGTGCGACATATTTTGGCCAACCGCCCCGTACAGAATAATACACATATATATTTAATAGAGAAATTAATACTACCGAAGGAGTACGACTTCGCGTGGCGCGAACAACATCTGTTACGTTTTTATGCATGTACAAGTCATCGCATTAAATCATAGATGAGGAATTTTGAGTCTGAAAACTTAATCCTTCACCAAGTATTATACACAGTGTGATTTTTTCAAAAAAACGTTATTTTGTATTTTTTGACATTAAATTCTTGATATTCAATATCATTATTGTTCTATACGATACAATTACGTTTTTTCATTGTGTGTAGTGCGTAGCAGAGATACTGAAGAGCGGTACCCACTTACCCGCTTTTAGATTTCAACGGAGTGATGAGTGTATTAATTTTACAATGATGTGTGTGTGTGTGTGTTTTTTTTTTATTATTATTTTTTGTCTGTCCCCACGTTTTGGAGCAGTTAAAGTGCTAATACAAAGTTCCTCATATGTTCTTCTTATAGTGATTACAAAGTTATAAGAATACATAATCACAATTTTTTTTATTAGCTTTTGAAGTTCAAATATTGACAAAAATTCGTCAAAACCATGAATATTTGCAAATTATTTTGTAGGTATAATTAATAAAAATTTTTGTTTAAGTAGCTATGACTTGAAAATTTAATACGAGATTTCCATAAGTTTAGTTTATAATAATTATAAAATAACTTAATTTTTTTATGTATTCAGGCCATTAAAACATAAAGCACCTTTTTCACCAACCGTTGGAAATTATATCCTAGGCTGACAAATCATCTTCGTACAGAATTGTTTTCCGTATAGAATAATAACTATCATTGGATGCAAATTTAACCCTCCTGGCTCCTTTAATATATAATTGTGAACCTCACGCACCTTATTTATAGCAGAGCGGTACCCATTTACCCACTTATTTCAAATTTAAATTAATTTTTCAAAATTTTTTATTCATTTTTATAACTAGTTCGTGTTAAATTTTGGTCGTGTTTTTTTTTTTGCTTCTTTCAAAAATAAATTTACTTACTTCTCTTTTGCTTTTTTAGTTTTTTTTAATAATTGTTATGCTTTAAAATCCGAGCCCTAATCATTATTTTTTTTAGCAAAAAATTTCAAGTGTCAAAGGTTCTGCGCGTTTTCAACTTACCTACATTAAATAAAACATAATCAACTTTGACAAAAATTGAGTTTTGAAAATTTTAAAAGAATACCACGAAATTTTAATTTCTTTAAAGTACAACTTCCAATTTGCTATCTAAAACCATCATCCAAATTGAATATGACATGTATGCTTTTTCTTGATTAGCTACTTATCATATATATTTAAAAAAATATAATATATAAAATCACACATTGTAAATCAATACATAGTTCTGATTCATACCTAAAATGTTAAGTGTTTGTTTTCAGTTTTAGTTAGTAAACCTTAAATGGTCACTATTGTTTTATATTTTTGATTTTAAGTATTTTAATAAAATTATTTTAATTACGATTAATCGTGGTTTTAATCGAAGTAAGTAAATTTAAATAAATATTTTGAGCCCAGGTTTTTAAAAATTCATGGATAAATAAATAATTTTGATAAGTGATAATTTTTGATAACATCACATTATCACAAGCAAATAATATTTATTTTAATAACACATTTTTGAATTTCAATGTTTGTGATCTATTCTTATTTTTTATTCTAACTTTTTATTTTTTTTATGGATCATCTTACTATTTGAAATCATTTGAATAAACGGTATTTTTCAATACGAAAATGGAAAATATATTGAAGTATGTTCATTATATGTTTTTATTAAATTGTTATTATATCATAAGATAGGACTGATAGATACTTGTATTTTGTGTAGTTTGGATGATTATAGTACTTATTTATTATTATTCATTTAATATACTTTGTAATTTTGTCAATATTATTTGTTTTTAGAGGAACGGGTGACTCTAAGCAACCAATGACAGATGAAGAACGTGCAGAACTTGCCAGCCGTCTCGATGAAGATTTAGATAATTTTATAGACAATCTACAGAAAACACCATATAAAGATGGTTGGAAAGAGGAGACATGGCGTGAGGTGATGATTATTAATGTTTATTCTAATTTCTAAAAATCTAATTTGTGTAAATATCCACTTAATTATCATTTAATCATGTTTATAATTATGTGTAGTTTTGATTTTTCCATAGGAAATGGAAAAGCATCCATTTTTTATGACCAAACCTCCTGAACCAGAAGACCAACCATCTCCTTTAGTTGAGGGCTTGCAAAATCTGCGATATGATCCAGATGATAACACTCCAGAAGAGTTGGCTACTAAACATAAAGACGACGGAAATTTCAATTTTAAATGTCGTAAATATAAATTGGCTATATTGTCATACCAAGAAGGACTAAAATTAGATTTTCAAAATGATGAACTCCGTGCTCAAATGTTCAACAATATGTCTGCTTCACATTATTTTTTAAAAAATTTTAGGTAAC
Organism: Aphis craccivora; assembly: GCA_009835225.1. NCBI lineage: Eukaryota > Metazoa > Arthropoda > Insecta > Hemiptera > Aphididae > Aphis > Aphis craccivora. Next base: position 3,784 of record VUJU01004228.1, read on the forward strand.
TTATTGAAATTAGTGTCTTATAAAAATATAATTTAAATATAATACATTTCTTTCAAATTAAAATGTTTAGATCAAGTTTAACAGCTGCTGAACAAGCACTCAAATTAAAAGCAGACTATGAAAAAACCATACTGAGGGCAATCAATTGTTGTGTTCAGTTAAAAGAGTTTGATAAATGTTCAAATTTTTGTGATAAATATTTGGAACTTGTACCAGGAGATGATAATGTTATAAGAATAAAAAAAGAAGCTTTCAAATCTAAAGTAAATTTAAAAAATTTATAGTTGAGGCTGTTTAGTATTTTTAAAATGTTTAAAATGATTAGAAAATTGCGGAGATGGAAAAAAGAAAAGCTATAAAGATTGAAAAACAAAAAGAAGCGGATCATACAAAATTGTTACTTGAGCTTAATAAAAGAAAATTGAACATAGTTGGCAAAAGTATAAAATAATATTTAATTTTATATTACATAAAATATGTATGATAATCATTATATTTATTTGTTTACACCATAGGTGGTCCAATTAAAGAATTAACAATATTTGATCCAAGAGTGCCGGGTTTAGTAAAACCAGTACATTTAATTGGGGATTTTCTTGTATGGCCAGTTGTCTTTTTATATCCTGAGTATAAGACTTCTGATATGATCCAAGAATTTAATGAAACAACTATGTCAGTATATTATTTTTATTTATATTTTTTACACTTATATTTTTATTAGGTACATTTTAATATTTAAGTGTCCAAAATATCCAATTAAAATTTACTAAAATACTACATAGTGTAATATTAATAATAACTAATAAGCAATTTTTTTTCATTAATTACTACTTATATAATTTTAATTGGGGTTTTAATGATGCATTTCCTATCTTTTAAATAGTATTCCTAAGAAATAGATTTATAGTATTTTTGTTATTGATATTGATATTGTATGGTGAATAATACAATTAAAAAAAGCTAAAATTTTTAGAATGATTAAGAAACAATGAACTATTTTAATTTTTAATTTTTAACACTCATAACAGTTAAAAAAGACTTATGGAGATAAAATATTGAAATATTTATGTCCTAAGTTATTTTATAGTTTTCAATTCAAAAATATGTATTATAATGTATTGTATTTTAAAGCATGAAGACAAAAACATTTAGAATTTTTTATTATATTACATTATATCATGCATGAAATAATTTGTTTATTCTTTCAGTTCTTCTAATAGTTTCTTGATATTCATTGCAACTTGTAATTAATTGTATTTGTTTAGACTCTATACTCACTTAGTGGAAATATTTGCTGAAAGACCAGAATGGGACGTGGAAGGAAAATATAATGCAGATTCAGTAAATGTTTATTTTGAGTCTGTAAATGAATATAAAAGTGGCACAAAAATTACAAAAATAGATCCAAGAACATGTACATTATTTGAAGCATTAACAGTATTGAGGTAATAATAAGAAAACAATTACTGTAATCTCTTTTTTTAAGTTTGAAGATTGCATTCTTATATTTATTAAAACTATATAAAACAAATACAACGAGCACGGTAAAAGCTATGGGTGACTGCTCAGGGTGCTAGTACCTAGGGGTGCCAAATTGAAAATTATTTTAATTTAATTTATCTCTTTTACGCATAAACGAGTAAAATGATCAATAATTTACACAATATTAAATATATATTATTCAACATACCTTTAATTGAAGATACTTGCTTGGTTAAAGTTTATATATTAATGTTTGTAATTATACCATCTCCTTTATAATTATTGTGTGCAAAGTTTGTGACTGATTCACCAATTATCTATTGATAATATTTAGGTATTTACGATTAAGATTTACCCGTTTATGAAAAAAAATTCATTACTAAATGGCAGACGATAACATGCTATTGGCATTGGCTGTATAATACACATTACACATACAGAAGTCCCTCGCTTTGTCGCTTACAGTGTAGTTGAATACTTTTTTTCATTATTAATAATAAAATATTTGTTGTTTTCTACAAACTCTTGTTTTATAATACTGTGTTATTTCAACTGTAATATTATTTTCATAATTTTCGACTGAAATTGTATATTTGTTTAAAATCACCTAAATTACAGTTTTAAAAACCTTACATTTAATTGAATTTAAAATAGAGAAAATCCATTGGCATTACATAATTTCCAATGTAACACTGTGCAGTATCGGCTAGTTTATAATTATATCAATACATTATATTTACCTATTATAAATATAACTATTTTTATTTAGTCATTAACCTTTAACTGATTGTATTTAAAATTAAATAATGTTTAAGCCTTTTCATTATTTATTTTATGCGTGTCAATAGCACGTAACACGGCTGCTATATTGCTGTTGAGTATTTGTTTTCATTGTATTTACTACATATTATTATATAAATGTCTGTATAAAAAGTTAATTCCATTAGAGATGTAGTTTCTAATATATTTTAAAATTTATTTTTAGGTGTCCAATTGAAAACGGAACACCAGTGTTTTTAGTTTTCTTTGCCGGAGGACAGTTTGAGAAAGAATTCTTAGAAGAAGTACCATAATCAGTTCAAATACAATAAAATTATCCATTACATTGTTATATTTTCTCCAAATTATTTTTATTATACTATTATAATATATTGTTGTTGAAATAGTATGTTTTACTACTCTTTGTATAATAAACTTGAATATCAGAATTATGTGTTAATTGTCTCAAATGTCAATACCAATGTCCATTGCCATTTTTAATATTTGGTTAATAATGTTTGAATTAAGACAAGTCAATACTAGGATGAACATTGTAGTTGAATGTGTTTGTTCAACATTTTTATTGACTTGAAAAACAGCTCTGCTTCAACAGTAGTGTTGTTTAACTTCTAGAAAAGATTTTTGGGATTATTTTTTGAGAATTTATAGATTTCACGCTCGTGTCATTTCTTTCTATACAATACATGTATAAAAATAAATAAATCCATTTAAGGCATTAATGGCAACAAGTAATTGTTGGTGGTAAATGTTGTTTTAATGGAAATTATTTAAGACTGGAACATCTAGGAACATCAATAATTTTATACAAATGTTACTAATGAACAGCTAACAGCTTTTGAGATATATAGGTTATTGATTTTCAAATTGGAAAGGATATTTCAGAGAAATGGTCTTATCAAATGTGCGGCTAATCATAACATTACTTTTTTTTTTATTAAGGTTTATTAGTTTAAAAGTCTAATATATTATTTAAAAAATTCCAAAACAATTAATTTCCAATATAGTACTGTAAATATATAAATCTGTAATTGAAATCTTAAAATTATATGTTCAGATAAAAAAATTAACAAATTATTAATTAATAGGAGAAAATTTTACTAAACTTAAAAAAAAATAAAATCTCTTTAAAGCATTTGGAATGCTATTACCTATTTTATAATAATAAATAGGTAGTAAGTATGAAAAATTTACAATTGATTTGTCATGCTAAAAAAAAGTCTAAACTTACCTACTTTAAATTGTTTTAGATTACCTACTCACAGTGATGAGTGATGACAATAGGTAGGTGATTTGTTGTTTGGGATAGGCAATGTGAAAACAGTTCGACCTCATGTAGTGATTTATAATGGATAAAAGGCGGTTTTTTTATCTTTAAATTAATAATCAAACTAAAATAAAACAAAATACTAGTATATATCGATTATAAATAAAAAATTAATCGAATTTGAAATGTGTAACCTTAAATGAGTTATCAGCAAAAAATTTAATTAGACACTATTTACTAATAATATGATGTTGCTATGTTAAGTACCTATCTTTCTCTCTAATTTATATCGTCTTAACTTTTAAAACTTCAAAAATACCTCATGCTGATATTTTTTGTGCATTAAAAGAAAGAATTAGTTACCTACCTATTTTCATGCTTTGGTACAAAATAGCATGGTGGTGGAGAGTTATTGATTGAACGTATTATTTTGAGTGAATATATTATAATATAATTAATGTGGAAATAGGTATATCAAAGATAAAATGTATTATTTCATGTAACATTACTCATTAGAATGTAAAGTATTATAGGAATAAACAATTATTAGTTGCAATTTGAGGATGGGCTGACATTTTTTTTAAAGGATAATAGGTAACTAATAAGGTTGTTTAGGTAGGTACCTACCTTAAACCTATTTTGTTGTACCTAGCATTAACATATCGGAGTAGTGAGAAATGTAATTAATTTTGTGTTCAGTATGCATACAAATAATATCAGCATTATTAATTTATAGATAAATACATATTATGTATATTATGTTATAATTTATTACTAATTTGTTGTCGAACACGTACGTTCACTCTGAAGACGGTGCCCAAAATTGTCTTTGATGTTCATTCAAATACTACCTTATGTCCTTATGAGTTAACATTTGAATGTTGTATAAGCACATATTACACGAAACACGTATAGACTATGGAAAATATTTTAAACAAACCAACATGTTCCACAACAATGATCATCTTAGTTTGCGCTCATCTACATTACGTTATGTTACATTAGTAGGTACTTACTACCTACTACTACTACTACTGCTTAGGCCTTAGGGGTAACTACTATAGGTAGGTATTTCAACAGAAATATATTAAACATAAATTGTTTTCCCCAAAGTATCGGTCTACGTTAATTGTAATATTATTCTCGTTTGTTCTCTATAAATATATGATTGTAGCGAGAAAAAGAAAATGTCAACTCGTTAATTGGATCGATAATCTCTGTTTGGATAAATTAGGTAAATATATGTCTGATAAAATAAAAGTTTAGGATATAAAGTTAGTACAAACTTAATATTACATTTCCAATTTGAAATTGGAATTTTTACCTTTTAGATAGGTAACAGATTCCTATAAAGATTTTATCTTGTCTTTTGATATATATAGTGACATATTATATGCATTAAACATGCTTAGCTTACGAAAGCTATACATTTTTATAGTGTGTAGTACAGAATAAAAAAATGTTAAAAATATAAAATTAAAAATTAACCAAGTAAGTACACAAAACTAAGTGTAAAAATTAAATGACTGAATGTTAAAGTTAACACAAATAATTGTATTGGGCATAGGTGCTAAAAATAAATAGTATTCATTTAAAATATTAACTTATATAAGAATAAATACGATTACTGACTGATGAAATAATTAAATCTCACCTAAATACAGAATATTATAATACAATATACAGTACCTACAAGTATTAAAACTAATATATACATTTGGAAAGTTTTGTTACAAAAGACATTTGGGCTAGCTACAATGATTCGTCTAAATTCATCAAAATGTGAGTATGATATCTTTTAAAATTGATATAATTAAACTTGTAATACCTATCTAGGTCCTAGCATATTATATTATCAAATAGTGGTGTTGTAATATAGATAGGTACCTACCTATTTTTAACAATTATTATTTGAGTAAGTAAGTACCTATTGAATAATTTAACAAAAGTGAAAACATTATCCTTATATTAGGTACCTACCTACAACCTACTTAAATATTACCTCTGCTACCTAAATAAATTCGAATTTATAATCACATATATAATTTCTAACATGTTTCTAACTAATTAATAGTAGGTACTACAGGTACCTTATATCTAATATAAATTTATAATTATGGTGGAAACTTAAAGATGTTTTAAATGTTATATTTTAAGGTAAAAAAGTTAAACTTATATGTGGAGACCATAGAGTAATAATTTATTATTGTTAGTATATTAATTTCCTGCTTATTTTTAAAAGTATTGAGAATTTTTAGTGTTGACCCCCCAAAATTATCAACTAAATATACAATTTACTATTATCAGAATTCGAAGTAAATTACCAAAGTATTTTTGTACTTGACACACAAAAAAATAAAAAAATAAACACATTGTGTAGTTAATGTATTCTTAAGGTATTGCTCCACTCAGTATCTAATTTAAAATAAAAAATAAAAATAAACTTTTAATACAAATTGACAATAATTACATTATAATATTAATAAGTAAAATAAAAAATACAATTTTCGGAAATCAGTAAGAGGAGCGTTCCTGTCAGAAAAAAAAAAATGCAATGAGTAAAAATGTTCTTACCACTTTATTCAAACTAGAACCAACAGCTTAAAAGTAGTTAAAATGTATTTATTTTTGTCCTGTAACAAACAAATTCGAATTTAATTGAATTGAATTCAATCCATATGATATAATGTACACTGTAGATATAATACGTCATATTGTCGTTTTATACTGGTATTATTATACGAATATAAATTTAAATAATAATAATTGTAAAATTAAACTTTTTATTTGGCTTGTTGCGAGAGTTTTAACACTTCATGTCATAGTAATAGTGTAATATTATGTTATTTTTTTTAGTAAATTTAATTTAAATATTTTTGTAGGTAAATAATTATATTTATTTTAAAAATATAAAATAATGCCTTGTTAAGCAAAAGTGCCGTAAGAAACAAATATAATATTATTTTTGTATTTTTCATTTTCTTACAACTATTATTTTTTATTATTTTCTATACTATTTGATTTCGAATAAAACAAATTTAAAATATATCCGCTTCTATAGTATTTTTGACAAGGGATGCAATGGAAAAATAATAAAATAGTTATATATTGACTTATTGTATGAATTAAACTAATTAAAGTTACTTTTTTGTTTTTAGTCTATTTAATGTAGGTAATTAATGGGGTTTTTTTCAATAGAAAATGAGTATAATCGCGGTATACCGTATATTTTATAAAATGTCGTAGCTAACTAATTTTTTTTTTCGATTTACGGCACTTTTTCTTAGCAGGGTATTAGATTAAATTTAATATTTTATTATTTATATAGGTATAGTTTGGTAGAAACACTAGAAACGAATAGGGTCTAATGCAGACCATAATTATATCTGCTTAACAGGTAAATAACGATTACATGTCGTTTAAACGTACTCATAATTTATTAATATATAATATATCCAGGCATATTATCATCGATTGTATTAGTTTTAAAATAACAAGTGAAAATTATTGGTTGCAAAAAAAAACTCGACTTTTAGGTACCTACATACAAATTATATTATAATGTTATATTATATAAGCAGTTTTATTTGACGACTTATTATGGCAAATATTTCCGAGGTATGTACAAAAATAATTAATAGCAAATACATATTATGTATATAATTTTACTGTAAACACTCACGCGTGCTTACTACTTACATACCTATTGACTATTGACATTGTGTCTAAGAAGTTCAAAGTGTATCTATACGGACATACGGTATACACAACAAGTTAAAGTTCAACAATTCATAAGATTAATAATTTAATGTTATGAAATCTATGTACACTTACATTGTACAGAATAAATACCTTTACTGTTAATAAATTATTGTAGTCTTCAATCGTTGCATAATACTTTTATAATGTTTGATTTTGCACAAGTATAGGATTTTTAAACTTTTAAGACAAAATGTAAATAAGTATATACCTACTGCAGTACAATATATTATTTATATATACATTATACAAGCGAGTAAGTTAAATAGGAGGTAAGTTATAATACAGGTTTTATATGCTAAAGATATTAGATACTAGATAGTATATTTTGTATATTATATAATAATTATAACCCGCAGATTGAATTTTTATGCCATATATGCGAACCTACATAGGAAATATTATAGAAGGGGTTATTGCTAAGTCTATATCCAATTAAAAAATTAGTTCCCCCCTTCCAGCCAATTCTAATTTATTAGGAGTATTTTATTCTTAACATTATAATGATGCTTATATTTTGATCTATTGAGATGTACCTATATTACCGTTGTTCAGCAGATCCTTCAAATAACTAGGTATCAAGCTCCTAGCGTATTATGGTGAAATATAATATGCATAGGAGTGTCTTGTGTTCGTGAGAAGAATATTTTATAATTCCCTAAAAAAAGTTTTTGGTTGATTAGTTTTTTTTTAGTTATATGATTATGTAATGAGCGAGTTAATATATAATATATAAAAAAATATATATATTAAAATGTATATATATATATATATATCGAAATGTTCAAAATTATTGTCGTACTATCGCATAACGCGTATAATGCTTAATAATTTTTTAATATTATTACTTATGCAATATTACGAATATAAAAGTAAATGAAATGTATAAAACTATTCAAAAAAATCAATACCTATGAATATTTTCATAGCTATATTATTAATTAATTGTTTTAATAAGACGGTTGAAAAAGAGGTGTAATCTTCTTAAAAAAATAAATAATGTCAAAGAGGCGGAAGTACGACATTCTACTTATAACTTATTCGATAACTTATATTATAACTTATTAGATTAGGTACTGCAGCATTGTATATTTGTATACAATATGGAAAATATAGATGTACATAATATAATTACTTATATAAAAGTCAATCCTTTGTGATATTATAATTAACAAAACAGTAAAGCATATCTATAGTGTCACTTCCACATAACTTCCGATAACCACCGGAAACATCCGTTTTAAATTTTAATACATAATAATATAATGTATAATATGTTACCTTGGAAGGGAAACGATAATATTAAATTATTTAGCATGATTTTTCCAACTATAAATGTTATTTCTTATTGAAGTATAATATCATGTACAAGTATAACTTATTTTATATTGCTGTAGCAACGCTCAAAACATATAGGTTTAATTAGGAAATATCATACCATGGCGGTAGAAGTCGGGTAATATTGTATTATAGTCTACAGAACACAAAAAAAAGAAAAGCCCGTGAATTGTACAAAATATGTACTTTATGAAATATAAATATATAAATTGGCTATAAAGAAAATGTGTGATTGTAATAGGTACCTGCGGCTATAGTTAAAATAACATAATTTTACAAATTTATAAGTTAATTATTGATCAGATGATTAAAAATGTTTTAACATTCTATCTTCTCCTATTAATCCTACACACAGTTAACGTATATTTCACACTTGATGGATAATTGTATATTATGTGGTTATAATATGAAGCAAGACTGCAAGAGTTTAAACTTTGACATACCTATTAAAATTCTATAATTCTATTTTATATTTTTTCGGTGTTGTACTTAAAGCATTCTCTGCTATTGTTTTTATGAAATGCAAATGCTCCGATCCATTAAAAACTCAAGCTTAGGTCTTTGTGGACATTTTAAACAATATTTGTAAATGGAAATATCATAGTTATTTATTTTTTAGGGGAATTTATTGAAAGACTTTTTAAGGGGCTAAACCAATTGTGGAAACGGAAAGGTTAGGATAAGCTACGCATCCAACTAATGGTGGCAAAATAAGACATGATGCGTGGTTGTAGATATACTATAATAATACTTACAGCTGTAGCCGTTGATATTATTTATAAATTTTAAATTAATAATAAGCTGAGAGATTTCTACCTCAGCTTGGTTTATTATTTAATAGCCGGTAACGTATAAAGTTTAGAAGATTTTAAGTTGCCTTTTGCGATAGGTATTCAAGATTCTAGTGTTCAAGTATATTAAATTTAAAATATTTTTTTTTAGATATATTCTGTAAATATGCTGTTTAATGGACTACATCGAATTGGGTCCAAAAATTATTTTAGGTATAGTTCTAAATTGTGTACGTCGTACGAATAGGTGTTCGGGTGAATAAAATATATTGTTAAAATTAAGTTAGTATAAAATTATTTATATTATATAGCATAATATGATCAAAAAATACACTGATTCTACAATTCCTAAATTTAGAACATTGTTGGAAATAATTTTATCAATGATTTTGTAAGCACTCAACTAGACGACGAGTGATTACAAAAGTTCACTAATAAATTATTAAAAGATTAAATTCATCTCGAGACTCGAAGGAAAATTCCTTCCAAAATGATGGCTCCATTTTAAACTTAACAATAAGAACTACAAGTACAAAAGCATGTGAATATTTTCTTCACATTTCAATTTTATTGATAGTTTTAAGTCTGTTAAAATGTGCAGCATGAATTTTAATACGAGGCCCAACTAGTGCAGTATTATTTTTAACGTGAGACCCAATTAATATACAACATTTTAACTAAAAACCCAACTATTATTTATCGGTATTATGGCCTATGTACTATGATATTAGTTATTGAATTGTTTATAGAAAAATCTTTTCATAGAGACTACATTAAATTATTTAATAACCGATTTGTTAATATTTCGTTAACTGCACCAACGAACAAGTGTATATGAATTTTCATAAAAATCTCTATGTACACAATAAGTACGCTTTGATTAGGGAAAATATGAATAAATACTTATTTAATTTAAAATAGGTAAGTATTAACAATTATGGTATGAATAAATAAAGTTTAAACTCGGTGATAGGATGATAGGCAGTGAAACTCGTGTCGAAATGAAACTATACAATAAATAATTGTTTTGAAAAATAATAACTTCAGAAAATTTCAGCATGGCCATGGTAATTTAAAATTTTTCATAATTTTAATCACCTTTAGATAATAATTGTTATTCGACAAATTTATGATTTTTACAGACTCACAAAAAAGCATTAATTATTTAATTATTAGTTTTTATCTCACTTTCGACGGTTTTACATGTTCATATTTAATACTTATATACTGTATATAAACTTGGGATTATATTATCGCAGCCTATAATTTATATTAATATAGATATACGTATAAAGTTAACTTATACGTTTTATTAATCAACAGTCATTGAGTAATAGGTATAAGATACTTCAGTTACTTAGTAAAAGAAGATCGATCAAATAATGAAGCGGAAGCTACAAATCGTCGGTTTAATTTTGAAATGGAAGTTGATCATCCGACACTACCGGAATTTCATGTTTGAGGAGAATACAGAGTGGCCGATACACCTTCTTTCGCTAATAGAAACAATTAGGTAAGTCCACAAAAAAAAAAAATATATATATATATATATAAACGTAGATTCATTTTACTAAAATTAGTCAGTGAAAATAATAATCATATTATGAGTTTTTTTATAAAGAGGAAGAGCACATAATTTAAGTATGATGAATTAAATATTACTATTTAATAGTATTCTCATTATTTTAATTAAATTTGTATTTCTGCATTTTAACTATAAGTTAGCTAATTAAATTATTATATTTTATTTATTTTATTAAAAATTTAAACTCTTAACTACCTATTAAATAACTTTTAACTTATAAATAAACATCAAAACAGCCCTACGCCGAAAATAGGACGTCTTTAGAATTTGTCAGGCCCTGGACAAAAACAACTGTTAAGTCAGTGCAAAAATAGTCACGAAGTCTAACATACATTTTTATTTACAAGTTTTTAAATACTCACTTTTTATTGTTCATATTACTTGCTACACTATAGTTAATGGACGTCAGAAAAGTTGTCAATTTTTCGATAGAAGTAGAAAAAAATAGTGAAGTCGTTAAATTACACTAAACAAATCTTACCAACTGTCAGTTGGTATTGACCATTGACGAGATACGCCGAATGCCGATACCTCTTGAGTTAGACTAGGCATTTTCCAAGAAGCATAAATTAATTGAAGCTACGAACAGTGCATGAAACCTAATAAAATGCCGGATTTTTTTAGACATATAATTGCTCCTCCTGGTTTTGTTCTACTATATTTGAATACGTTACTGCATCAGTCATCACTCATCAATTCATTAGTTATTAGTAATTACATAATATTATCGTTAAGTATAATATAATATCATTGCCAATTGATTTAAAAAAAATTCTCTGTTATTTTTCTACTAGAAGCACTTATACAGTCATACCTATACAGTTTCGATTGATATTAATTACTCTAAGTAAAAATCGCTAAGGCCCTGCCCACTCTTCTCAAGGACGGCCCGGTACGAGAGTACTGAGCGTATAAACAATTTGCTACGCGTAATGTACGTCTGTGAGATGAAGACGACAAAAACGGATGAGACGTCCTCTTGATTATAATACATACATAATACCAATATAATAATACATAATACGGGTACTGTAATATATTACAACACAAGTAGGACCGCATACGTGTGGTGTTGCCAAACAGAAATACAGAATACGTATTTTGTGTATTTTGAGCCGTATGGTGCAAAATGCTTTGAATCGCTTTGATGCTTTGAAGTTTGAATGTGCATATTATGCTGTACATTGCTGCTGCAGTGTCAAATATTATTAGTGTCACGTATATTTCAACTCGGTGACACCGATCAAAGGACCGACGGTGAACGAAACACGTTTTTGGTATGTATCTGAAACGCCGTTGTCACGCTAAAAACATAATTATTTATGGTTGGTCTCGATTTGGGTCAGGAACCCTTAAATATATTTTCTAATGTATTAGATACCCGCCGCGGAGTTTGCAGTCCATGACGTGCGGCTGCACTATCTCGTTTGAACGTCGAATCACCGTCGAATTGAGAGAAAAAAAGAAGCGAAAAGGTCGTACGATCAAGTAAGTGATAAAATATATTATATTTTTATTGTTATTATCGAAAAAAATAATACGTTTCCTATATTACATGGCGTGTTGGAGTCGATTTAATTTCGACATCCGTGGGCGTATACCTACGTCCCGCCATCGCATTACACATTATTGTGCGTCGTACTTTCGTGACTATGTCGTATGACTGTAAGAGAAGCCCTCATCATCGACTTGTGATTATTAGCTACGATGTACATTATATCATATATATTTTTATATCACACTTATTTATTTTCTTGAAAAAAGAAATTGGGTTAATATCTTGTTCGTGAACATATTATTTGCTTCTCAGAAGCCGTGTAGACCTGCTGTGTACCCAACCTATACAGCCGATCGGTTGTCGCAAGTGATCTAAGTAACTTACTGAAAAGACTTACTAAGTGAGACATTAAATGTGTTCGATTGAAGGGAAATACGTGGATGAAACACACAATATACATCATGACATTGATGTGACTAATATAGGTATATGTATATTTATCGAAAAAGCGTAGACTGAATATTATTATAATATGTGCAAAAGCACAGCGATATTTTTTGATTGCTATATTATATTATATTATTATATATTATTGGAAATTTTAAAAGAAAATTAGTTCATCCTGGTAAAACATTTTTGTCAGCATATTACGACGCGAAATAAATAACAATAGTTACTGAATTACAACTGTGAATCATCAAAAAGGAATAAAAGGACTTTTCGAGAAATCTCGTTTCAAATAATAAAATTGAAATAATAATTTAAATAACACGCACAGCACAGTTCTAGGGATGTAGAAATTAAAAATTGACGTCCAGTGAGAAAAAGTTTGTTTTAATGGATGCGACAGATGAGGCATATAATATATACCTATATATATATATATATATATATATAAATTCGAAGTGTTTTATAAATAATCAAATTTAAATGATTTTATGAATTATGATATATTTTTCCGAATATTATTTTATAATTTTGTTTATCACGCAGGCATTCACTCTTGATTATTAACATTTTCAAAATATTGTTAAAATAATACATTTCTTTTAATACAGGTAATAATAATAAACTCGGAATGTTATTTTATCGTTTAATTTTTAAAGTTAGGTTAGGCTATTTAAAGTATCGCTTAAACAATTAATTTATAATTACATAATGATATTATATTTAAAAATTCAAAATTTTATTTTATTATTTTGATATTATGAGTAATGACGTTAAATTATTAATATTTGCATAATATTATTAAAAAAAAAATCATTGTTTGATATTATATAATTATTTGTTCTATAATATTATTTTTTTTTTAATAAAGATATGATATTAATAAAATATTATAATTACTTATTACGAAAATGTCATCTGGGATAGAACACTGAATCGGTAAAATATCACCAATGATCATAATGCATTAATACAATATTATATTGTGTATTATATGGTGGACATAAAACTTTGTATCACACAATATACATCACATTTCAAATATTTGACGGTATTTGATTTTTATGAATGATTTTCGTTATAGTAAAATCATTGTAATTATCTAAATATTAATTATGAAAATTAGAGAAAATAATTATTTAACATCAATAGGTACTCATTTATTGGTGCAATGGTGCTCTAATAGATGTTACTTATGTTATGAATTTTATTATGATATACTTTCCGTTTTTAAAACCATGTTTTGGATGGTAAATATAATAATATGAAATCTCACGTTTATAATATTTTAAAACAAACTATGTTGAGTTTTAAGTTTTAACAGATATTACTCGTATTATATAATATCATCGTCAGATATTATTAACGGAGCGCTTATCTTGTTTGGATTATTAATTTACTATTATGCACGATTTAAATAATATGCTTCAATAATTTTAAATTTTCATGGAATCCCAGAAGGTTAAATGTTGTTATTCATTTAGCAAGTTTTGCTTATGAATTCTTTCGAATTGATTTCATTCAGGTGTTCTATGCTTAATAATATTATTCATGAAATATTTTCATCAGATTACTTGATTTTAGTAAAAATATTCTCGCTCACTAAATACAGTGTATAACGCGTTGTTATGTTTCAACTTACAATACAAAATGTTTGGGTACAGAAAGTTTCTTAGAGAAAATCGTTATCCAAAAGTCGTTTTATCTTTTACTGGACTGCATGTAGACGTCTAACAAAAATGGGTCAGATAACATATTAAAGCAAACGCTACGAAACTTATAGTGTCTTTAAAAAGAAAATAAAGTTAGACGTGTGTGGACTGTCTACGCCGTTATGAGTTAGGATTATACGTGTTTGTAAAATAAATATTAACGTTTGAATCTGAATCGTCCTAGATAAATCAATTTTTTATAACTGATTTAATTTTATTGATCGCGAGTAACCATGTTGGATTTCTGTTATTTTTATGCGATGTGATGCTACTGTATAAAATAGGTTAATGTATATACATTACTATAATGTACCAGTGTTTTTAATCCTAAACAATTGGAACTGCTAGGCTCGGATGAAAAATGTTCCAAATAAATTTAATTAACTATACTATCGTTACCTATATTATAAGAGATTCGATTGGTTTTGAAAATTCTAGTTGTATAGATTATAAAAAGGACAATTTTGTAAAAAAGGACTTTTTGACTTTGTGTGTATTTTTTGTCCGAGTAAAAATAGTAGGTATACCTATTAACCTATTGCAAAATATTTACTTGGTTTTTTTTTATTGGGACACACGCGTGTAGCATGAATTATCATGTAATTAAAATTGTGACAGAAATCGATGAGTACTCCACACTACACGAATACGAATAAGCTAAACATATTATAATATAAGCCACATTCCATTGAAAAATGAAACACGTTTATGAAATTATTTAACGGACATTTATATGAGATAAAAATGCATGAAAAATGATGTTGATGGGCGTGGGCATATTTATTTATATGCGCAATAAATTACATATGATTTTGACTATATATAGATACTTGTGGTTATTTTTTCATTATAGAATTAAAATTGTTTTTGTTCAGAAAAAATTGGATGATAATAATAATTCACTACGTGCGTTGACGTGTTTATGATAATTGTTTATAATATTATAATATATATGTAGATTGTAGGTATAAATAAGTAGTTTTTCGAGCGTTCTGTTAAAAAAGATCGTGTCGCCTGTCGGAATGACGAATAATTGTGTTCTATCGCAGGCGAAACATCCCGCATATATAGAGATACCTAGGTTAAAAACTCGTGCGGGTCCGACATTTTTATTACGATTTAAATATGACGTTGTATATAAAGATATGCGAATGCGCGAGGTCTGCAAACAGGATTTTTAAACTTACTCAAAATCGTTTTCATCGTGTCGTATATAATAGAAGCTCGACATCACGGTTTCGATTGTTTAGCAGCGTCAAAGATGGGCAAGTTAATGAAAATAATTAACTGTGGCTAGTTAAGTTAATTCAATTAAATTGCCTTCAGTTACAGTTAAAAGTTAACAATAAAAAAAAAATTAACTAGATAAGTTAAAAGTAAAGATAGAAAATAAAATTAACTTAACTCAGTTAATTTTTTTCATAATATTCATGTTATAAATTGCACTAGTATTTTGATTTGTACAAACATTTACAAAAAACGCTTAGTACTATGTAAACATAAAATTTAAAATTATTATTATAGTACATACTACATTGTTACTAGAAACTTATAGGCTACATCTA
>VUJU01004229.1:0-20000 GCA_009835225.1 Aphis craccivora
TTGATGAAATTTTTTTGGCCCTATCAAAATACTTGAAAATGTAATGCAGAGTTCCTTATAAGTTATCCTTATAGTAATTAAAAAATTATAAGAATACATAGGCACAATTTTTTTTATTAACATTTGAAGTTATTATAACTATCATATTGATAACTATCATTGGATTCAAATTTAACACTCCTATATAACATAATGTAATAGTGATCCACACGGCACCTAATGTATAGCAGAGTGGTACTCACTTGCCCGCTTTTTTAGCCTTTTTTAAAAATTATGGTAACATCGATTAAAATGTCAATGTTTTGGACTTTTTTTAAAACTATTGATACTTATGTTTTTTTAATGTTGTAAAATTTAATGAAACAATCAAAATTTGGTAACCTCTACTAATACTTAATTAGTAACTGGTGGAAGGCGCTTATACATTCATTTATTTATATAAATAAATAACTATTAAAAATCTAGTTAAAAATTAAAAAAAAAAATAGTTTTTGTAATTTTTATCGAGAACATTTTTCACACTTTCAGATTAAATGTCTTAAAGTACATTTCTGGAAAAAAAAATTAATTGACGTAATTATGGGTATCAAACTAAATTTTGTTCTTTGAAATTGCATCAGCTGGAATTATTTCTTGGCCCTTGGGTAACTCTTACTTATTACCAATATAGACTATAGTTTATTTAAAATAAATGCAATTGAAAAATTTTTTAGATTTAATACTTATATAGGTATTGTAAAATATTTTATTATTATATGGCACACACACACATCATGTCATTTTGCACATCAGGTTGACGACCGTGTTTGTTTGTTATTTGTAAGATAATGTGTGAAAATGTCTGATTCATAAAGATACGCCGATAAGAATAGGATTAATATACTCAGAGTTTCTTTTGTTGTTTTAAGATAATAAGATTTTATCACTCAACCATTATACTCCCTTAAATTCATATACAAGAGAGGAAAAGGCAAAATTACTTACATACATATTTATTGTATAAAAGTGAAATAATTTTTTTTATATACATTATGACGTGTTATCGTTAATATGTAGGTATTATAAAAGTTGAGTACTCGGGTAGTTTTGAACTTAAATATTAGATGGAGCTTAAATTCAAATCAACAATTTTCACTTGATTTATAATGTAGTATTTAGTGAATACAATTTAAATACTTGTGTACTTCATTATTAATCGTACCTATATTAATTATATTAATTTTTATATTATTAATTATTATTATTATTTTTTTTTTTTTTTTGAGGTTGTTGCAAGTCTAGAACAAAAATGCGTATTTTAGTTATTTTTTTATTTCGTAGAAAAACTTATTTTGAAAATTGTGGTTATCTTAGAGTAATGCACACGAGGAAAAATAATTTTCTTATAACATTTTACATAAAAAAAAGTGTCATTAAAGTAGTATATCTGTTATAATTAAGTAAAGTACGAGTAAAAATTCAAATTTTTAAATTGTATTTCAAATATTCTATTTTAATTTTAAATAAACTTTGAGAACTATCAAAATTTAGACATAAGTAAAATTTAAAAAAGTTTTATAATAATCTATTTGTTTATTTTTTATCTTATAATAAGAAACAAAATTTTATTGAATACAAAAACAAGCAATTCACAATGA
Source organism: Aphis craccivora (assembly GCA_009835225.1). Classification (NCBI taxonomy): domain Eukaryota; kingdom Metazoa; phylum Arthropoda; class Insecta; order Hemiptera; family Aphididae; genus Aphis; species Aphis craccivora. The sequence continues at coordinate 1,638 of VUJU01004229.1, forward strand.
AAAAAAGTAATTGGAAGTATTTGATGTAGGTACAACGATGATTTTTTCAATATCATCTACTGACATGGAGAAAAAATATGTTTCTCTACATAATTAAGTTAAAAATTATTACCTTAGTAAATCATGATTGATTTGATGTTTTGTAGTTGTTAGTACAGTCTTACTTTTTATAAATTAATAACATATAGTAAAAAATCATCTTAAACAACTAATGACGCTGACGATCAAGAAAATCGTGACAAATATTGTGTTTATAATTTTAAATTTAATATTGTGATTATAAATTGATATTTGATTTTTAACTCACGATAATGTTTTATATTATGATTCTCCAAATGCGATGTATACAATATACGTGTAATCGGAGACCTGTGCCTGTCAATATTATATAAATATAATAATATGTTTCGTTGTTCAATTAAAAAATAATATAGGTAGGGGCCTACAACACACTTACGTATATTATAATCTTGCAGTGTCTATACCTAAAGAGTAGCGTTTATTTGTTTGAAATAACATGATACCTACTTCACTTAACAGAATATCAGCTAAGAGCATAATATAATATATGTATTTTTTTTTTCGAAACCGAATTCAAATTTTCGATGTTACACGCATAGGCGAAACTTGACAATTTTATAAGGACAGGCCAAGTAATAGATATGAAAAAAAGTTTTAAGTTTTTTAATTTTTATTAAAAAATTTTACTAATTATTATAAGGCAGTATGATTCTATATGATATTCAGCCAATATCTATTAGGTCAGGCCATGGCCTGACTGGCCTGACCCACTGTTTCGTCTATGGTTACACTTACGATTTCCGTTTGTGCTTTGCAAAATATTATCACTGCCAATGATTATGTACATTGTTACAATATACCATGTACTTAACGATATTAAGGTTTATTTCAAAACGATTCTAAACTTGATGATTTTATTTTCAAATAGCATAACCCATCGCAAGCAGTATTATTATTATTACGCATTTCGATTGTTTGAAGTATATTTTACGATTAGAATTACGACTTTTTGTTTATCCATCGCGACAGCCTACAACAGTGCGAATATCATCAAAATGGTACTAAGACATACCCAGTAAGCTGCTGATAAAATCGGTATGTGTACCTATACAAATAATAAGAACCAAAAGGTACCTATATACGTTGATTAAATTTAACCAATATCGCACCGTGTATCCTATCGTACATATAGAAATGCATACGATATTAGACGTATAATTATATATATTTTAATAATTTGTGTGCAGCGCTGTTGTGTGCATATAGGTAATATATATTTACATAGAATATTTATTATGTAGAAAGAACTTTAGAGAAATTTATTGTATTTAAGGTGTCATTATAATATAATGTAAACGTTTACTGTCAGTACGCTAGGTTAACACGGGTAATAAATTACCAACACGGTTTTCTAGGCACACAGATATACACACGCGTTCGTATACGTATATATAATACCTAACATATAGGTACGTGTAAACGTTTGTTTTATTATAATTTATTTAATATTATATTATAGTCGGTATACTGCAACCAACGTGATGGTGAACGGTCTTCGGCATTTACGCGCTGTAAACAACTAAACCTAATTATGTATTACAATATAATATCGTATATATTATATACCTATCTATTTAATGAAAAATTGAGGTGACGGTGATTGAAATGTTTTTCGCCGCAGGACAACTATCACTATACGTCGTTACAATATAATATATTATTATTATGATGACGTATAGGTACGCGTTTTTCGTATAAATCGACACCTATAATACACACGTGTACTAGACGGCATTTAGGGGGTGCCGCGGAGGTGTGATATCGCCCGCCGGTATTGTTGTTAACTTTTTCCTCTCCCGGTAACAGACAACGGGATGTGAGGCGGCAAAAAAAAAAAATTATGGTCCACTAGTTCACAGTTTCAGTTTTTAAATTCGTATTCCTATTTTTTTTTATGATATATTTAATTTCTACATCCCCTATGGTGTGCTTGCAAAGTGCACTACAATAAAGCCCAGACTATTGACCATTTGTGAGATTCTATGGTTCTAGTCTATGAGTTTTCAGCGAGTCCCTTCTAAAAATGAAAAAATGCTAAAGAGGTTGGTTAATATTAACATTTTAATAGTATATTATATTATAATTTACCTATATAAAAGATTTAATGATACAGGAATATCCGAATATATTACAGTTTATTACTTGCTTTTGAATTTTAAATTTTTTAACAACAATAATGGTAAATTTTTTTCTTATATACATTATAAATTGAATACTCATAATTCAATACATTGACTTATTTTGCTGCTATAAAAATATAGTCTATTGTAAAATCTGAGGCTCTTAAAATAAAATGATATTTAGCAAATTCGTTTTGTTTTGAAGCGTAAATCACCTTTTAGTAATCAAACACGAATGAAGTTCTTTCTATTCGGCCACTAAAACATAAACTTCTTTTAATCACTTCGGATTTCACCATTTATTTTTTTTACAGCAGAAAAATGAGGTGAAGTTTTGAGGCTCGAGGGACATGCCTCATTTTCTTTCCCTCTTAATCCGGGCTTAACTTTAGAATAATTAAATATCTTTAAACAAAACGTGCTTGATGATCTATATAATATAATATTATATAAATACAAATTGACGCGAGTGAAGGGTCGTAAGATACTAGTCATACGATTACAGTTGGGTAATAATGATTATTTTACCTAGTTATAACATCTTCTCTTGGGAAAGAGGTAATAATATATTTTAAATATTCTAGTAGGTTATATCAACGTGCGCGTTTATTAATATTATAGATAGGGCATGATATTTATTTTAATGTTAGTACACCGTGTCATCGCTCATCGGACATTTGATCCAGCGAGGAAACCACAAGAATTCGTCGTCAAATGCTTCGTATACATAGTAATATTATAATATTGTTATATTATTATGGATGTACCTATATATGCATATATTATAATATTATAGCTGTTGCACCAGGTAACAGGAAGTGTGCTATTGTGACCCGGTGCTCACTGTACCTAACATAAGCCGGTTCTGATACTTCTGAAGACCGTCGTTCCTCGATGCTCGACGTCTGGACCGGTAAATTTGTATACACATTTATGATTTATTAACGTATAACTTAAAAACGTATTATACTTAAAACTTAACTTAACTTATTGTACTTTTATACTTAAAACCAAACGAATTCAATAACATGTCTTATATTCTTGACATTCGTTAAGTATTTATAATAGATCAATATGTATTTTTTTACGTACATAATACATAGGTATACAATCTCACATTTAACCGAACAGTGGTTAACATAGTTTATATTTATGTATCTACAATATAAAAATAAATAATAATTGAAACAATGGTTTAAAATGTTGTTTGGGAAAAATCACTTAAGTTTCTTATTTAAAAACTGTAGAAATTGTTGTATTCACTCGACTTATTATTACCTACTATAATACGCGTGTTAACAAATTCAACGAACGTGTCGCATACGACGTTTATAGATTCTTTTGCCTAAGACGGCAGTGTTCAAAGTCATTAAAATTATTTACATTTCAAATTGCTATAATAGAACTAAACTATACATTAGGAATATATTTGCGAAATATGATAAACATCCCTAAAGGCTATACCCCGCCCTAAAAGAATAACATAACACATGTGCAGCGTTGTATAGCTTATACATAATAAATGACTCTGTTCGGTCATTAAGTCAACATTTTAAAATTATTATGGTTAATCGTTTTCACATTGCTTTTGTTCAACGATTTCAAAGACTCTTAAGACCCATATAATATGAAAACGTCATCATTGATATGATGACCATGGCTAATCAGGAGGAATATTGTTCAAGTGTAGTGCGAAACTGTCAAATATAAAATATCGTCGTCCACCAAAAGGCTTATCGGTTCATGCAAAAAACAAAAATATACGCAGCACAAACTCCGCCAGGGTTCACCGCCTGCTTTATGTCGGTCTCAGCAGGTGGTTCTTGTACACTGGCGACCGATTACAGTCCTTCTCGGGAGCGGTCCGTTTCGCTCTAAAAATATAATTTCAGCATCCGCATCATCGTTCTTGTACCCAAATCGTATTATATATGATCTTTCCGTTTATGTCCTATAGTATAAGCGGCGGTCACGCCCGTGCATCAATCTAGTTCGCGGAATGCCTTGACAAGCATGAGTTGGTATGTTTAAACGCGCTAATTTCTGAAACTACTGTACCGATTCCATTAAAAGTGTTATCGAATAGATGATTTTTTGAGACCGGAAGGATATCCTTTCGACCTCTATAGGTTGGAGTGTATATTATGGTGGTTCGTACAAATAATTCATTGATTTTTTTGATTTTTGGTTCACAAAAATCAAATGATTTTTTGTTTGTATAAAGTAATATTTAATTTTATGTTATTTTTAAAATGTACCTACTATATAAATTTTGACGAAAGTCCGGAAATTGTTTAGAGATATCATAAAAAGTGTAGAGAGTTCAGAGTTGTCTAAATTAAGTGAGAAAATATACTATGTTCTATGTGACTATGTATAATCTTGATTTTCATAAGTAAACCGTGAAAATTTCTAAAATAATAATATTTATATTTTTAGTATTTATTTTACCCTAACACCATCGTTCATCATAATAGAACAATACATTTTTATTTTTTAATAATTTATTTGTGTTAGGTATACAATGTTACTTTTAAAGTATTACGGATTATAAGTATTTATCATAGTAATTATAATTGTCAATTTAATAGAAACTATTATCGTGTCATTGAAACTTAAAAACGTAAATAATAGCTTACACTAACTTGTCATTTTATGCATTCATTCGTGTATTTTACGTTTCAACACTTTTCCAAACACACATTTATTTTCCATAAATAAATTAATTTATAACGTCGACAGGTGAAATTTCATACTTACAGAATAATAGGATTTAAGTAGACTTAAGTGTAATATAAGTGAATGCGTCAAGCATTTCACGCTCATCAACGAACCCTAATATTATATTTTTATCGCTAGAATCCAGTAAAACGATCATTCCGGTGTCGCCGAGGCAGACAGGAAGCTACAGCTAGGTATTGTAGGTATTGCGTATATGTATGAAAATAACGTTCTACTTGATTTATTGATCTGCTCGAGGTCTTAAGTAATATCTTCAACGTTTTGGCTATTTATGTTAAGTGTTTATATAAGGGTTCCGAATTCGACCTTAAGCATCATAATAATATAACAATAATACATACAATTATACGATGATAAATTGAAAAAAAAAAATAAAAAACATGACGATTTATTACTTGTATAATTTTTATATTTATAACTTTTTTTTTTTTAGCACCTACCTCTCTAACGTATTAACAGTGTAAGAACGCAAATGCATTGTAACTAATGCAGCAGCCAATGCAGCTGAAGCTTTTTTTTTTAAGACGAATAAAAAAATATAATATATATACATATATATTATGAAACAATAAATCACGTACGATAACCGACAATAATAATATAATAAAAATTGTAAACGGCCGAGTCGAGATGACGTCTTTTGTGTCTTTTGTTGTCCTATATACTAACTAACATAATAATAATATTATTCATTGTATTGTACAAGACGTTTTCGCGAAATACAAAAAGTACAATGCTCGCGCGAGCGGATAGATGTTCCGCCGACGTTATTATTATATTAACAGGCGGCGGGAACACTCGCAAAACTCGCGGGCCCCTCGACTCAACGTGTACATGTATATAATATCGTATACGGTATATATTATTATTATAATATATTATACACGCGGGGCGTGACGCTATTATTTCAGGCGCCTTTTTTTTTTTTTATCCTCTTTCTTTCTGTGCACGTCTACTAATGCGTCTAATACAATAATAATAATAATAATAATATGTACATACACAACAGTGCCGTTGAGACTGGGTCGGAATCTTCCGATTTCTCCTCGACTATATTGTACGTATATACGATAGGTATACCTGCAGTAGCACGCCACGCCGTCAAGGGGTTAGAGATGACAGTTTCTCGGCAATGCTATTGTGCGCCTCCGCGTATACCTGCCTACCTATATACCTAATGTATTATTATATTATGTGAGCCGAACTGCCGCAGTGTACCTAAATCACACGTACGTACAATATCTATACCGATATTATTATATATACAAACTCGGCATCGATATGGCGGAATGAGCACACGATGTATTATATGCGTATGTGCCTATCATTATTAAACAGCACTGTACGATTAAATAATCTTAATAACTATATTATGTTTTCCACAGAGTTAATCGTATTCGTTTATTATAATCATGAATTTTGAGATTGTTATGAGCATTAGGATAATGTATAGATTTAATAGGTTCTAAAATGTTTTATATGACTACTATAATAGTATGACGACTACTATATGACTACTATAGACTCTATAGAGTCAGTGTTTTTCAAGCTTTTTTCAACCGACACCCTAACCTAAATCAAAATAAATACACATTTCAACCATTAAAACCCATAAGAGTATACCATTAATACAAAATAATTTTTAGTGTTACACTCGTCAGTCTTCACCATTACAGGACTATGTGCAAGTACGCATAGTCTCGCGACATACGCCGTCGAAATCTGGAGTATTTTTTTAAAAACTGTTTGTGAATGATGCAATTGCGTTATTTAAATCAAACTTCCAACAAGTAGTTTCTCAGTTATTAAACATTGTGTAGCCATCAAGATTTATATTATAGATCTTATAATAATAGTATTATATAAACTATAAAATTAGTATGTTATATTTTGATACTCTGATATTTTTATCACTACGAAATTTTCAAATCCATCATAGAACCGAAATTATTTAAATTAAATTGTTTTTATCGATTATTCCACGATGTATAAAATTGCAAATTATTTAGTTTATTTAGCTCAAATATTAACTGGTTTTATGTTAATTTTAATTTTAATCACTATATTGGTAAAATTAAATTAAATTAAAAATTATATTTTCAGCAGAAAAATTATCTTAGCAGTTTTCATATTCGTCAATAAATTCCAACGCGTACTAATAAAATAAAATAAAACAATATTAAAATATCATCGTTAATTATTGCTTAAAACATTGTTCTATAGACACCGCATTAGGTACACGATCACCTCGCCGAAGAACTTCTTTCGTTTTCTACTCTAATCTCTTTTATTTTATGTTTCACAGTTTAACCTAATTTTCTCTGTTGATACATAATTTGTTTTTAGCCTTCTAAAACTTACTGACTAGGAATTTAATTTATAAATTTTGTTATACATTACATAAATATTTTCTTAACCTAGTTTTAAATTCTAACGATGTTTGTGTATTGTAGCAACATATCATACGTCTTGTTGGCTGTATTTATAACTTAACAATTTAAATATATAATTAAACTGACGCACAATAAAACAGAGTTTACAATAAAGAGTAGTTCTTAAGAAAATATTTTTGAAAATGAATCCAAAATAAATTCAGTACGTGTAAAATATTTATACATTTTATTTTTAATACATAAACAGTATAGAAACTATTTAAAACAATATAGTATTAAAGAAGAAATGGCATAAAAAAAATTGAAATTTTCAAAACTTCAGAATTTTTTATACTTAAACTGAATTAAATTATTTGAAAATATAGCCGTTAAGTACCTAACTCAAAAATCAGCAGAATTGTATAGCAATATTGTACTACTTACTATAATACATTTTATTTATTGTAAGGATTAATAAATTGGGTTGATCGTACTCGGCGAAACACACTGTGTATAATATATACGATGACAATAAAATGTGGCGCTTTTAAATCGCCCCGTGACAAATAATAATAATAATAAGTGACCCCACGTTGGATCACAGATACGGATTTGATGATCTATGCTACAACAGCCGTGAATTTTTGTGGACAACCCGTCAACCCAAGACATCTGCTATGCGAGATTGTCAGCACGCGAAAAGATTGCTTCGTACGTTCAAATATTATAATAACGTAGAAACACACGGGTAAATAAATACAGTGGTTTCGATCGATTATAATATCGTGTGTTATTGTTGTATTATAATACTCGTGTTACAATAATAATAATATCACACGAACGAACTAAGTTTACAGACGCGGACAAAGGCTTAGAAAAACAAACGGACAACCTGCTCAAGTGAAATCTGTATATACCATTATATACGACCTACTCAATTATATTATTATTGTCCGGTAAATGTTAAGTAGGTACCGATACTATCAATCGCAACGCATCGCGGTTAATGCGGCAAAATATTTTCGGTTCGTGATCAGCCAATATACTTGTTAAAAAAGCGAAGTATGAACAAAAAAAATCCTGAATAGTGGAAAAAAATCGAATATTCTAAAATTTTACTAAAATATCACAGATTTACAGCAGAAACGAGCCAAGTGCGGTTAAAAGCTCAGCCTAGTGGTAATGGCGAAATAAACAAATTAATATTACTATGGAAATGTGAATAAAAAAATATATTTAAAATAGGAGAAAATAATTAACCACTCCTCTGTAAAGCAGGTGTCGAGTGTGCCCGTCCTTTAGTAATATAGTCACTATTTGTGCTGTATAACACTGTGTTAAATTTGAATTCAATTATAATTCATTACATACAAAAAACGAACGAAGGTATGCCAGTTTATATTAATTAACAGGCATAAGCCCTTTAACAAAACATGAAACTAAAAGGCTCTTTTGATAATAAGACTATAACAGAAAGACAAGAGAACAACAATCATGTCAAAATAAAATGTAAAATAATTAGCTTTAAACAATCGGAAAGATAAAACAAAAAAAATTAAGGCTCTGGAGATTTTATTGGCGCTAAAAAAAAAGCTCGCGAGGAAAATGAATTATTGTCACAGTTTGTTTTGAAATTACAATATGTGTTTGGTTCATGTTTTATTTTTTTTAAGCTACCTACAAAACTCGTGTACATTGTAATATTATTATAATTTATCGAAGTTATTAAAAAAAAAGCTTTTGTCTATTTTTTTTCATAGTATTTTTGAAAATACAATATTTCGTTCGATTGTTACGGGTCTTACGACAAACATAATATTTCAGGTATCAAAACAAATAATAATCTCTAGTAGGTAGGTTGTAGGTACGAGGTATCATTTTTTAAACAAGGCTATACAAATATTCATTCGATTAACAATTAATTAATCATACTGAATGCTTCTTTATCACTGTAGATTTGTAATTTATGTGTATAATGTGTGTAGGTACTACCTACACCTACCCACTGCAACTGCACGTACGTAATTTGAATCATGATTTTCAATCATACGGATTTTAGGTTTTAATGGTTATCGGTTTGTTCATAAACAAATAAGTGACTTCTCGCCGAGCATTACTACCACATTTTAAATATCACATTTTATTTTTTTCAAAACATACGATTTAGTTGGTAATTTGATCAGAATTTGTTTCTCTGGCGAAATCAGTCCGTCGGAACGATTTCACACAAATATTTCATGTACACGAATCGCCTCAAGGATAAAATACAGAAAATACATTTTAAACTCACAACGCAATTATATTGGATTCAAGTTTGAAACGCAGAAAAAAATGTTTGAAACAATTATATGTAATTATAATGTAATACTACGTATAAATAGCCAAATGGGAGATGGTAAGTTCCGTCCCAATAAAAGGTACCCATACCATTATGATGTTAGTTGCGGTCTACGTTCTTTACATATTGTATAGTGTTTACGTGTAGGTATGTGTGTAATTAAGAATTTACACAACTTTCATGGTATATATTTTAATAACTTTATAAAATGTCTAATAATTTAAAAATAAGTAAATCTAATCCTTTACTATTTAAAATCGTTATTTTAAATAAAACAGCTCATTGGAAATAGCTATATGTATCGAATTTTAAAATAATAAAATTCAAAAGTATTTAAAACTATGGTACCTAATTAGCATGCGATAATAAATAATATATTCTAACGTGGATCGATTTATTGGTATCTGGGGTATATTAATAATATAGTAATACGATGAAACCTCTAAGCAATGGGTACTGCGGTCATTACATTTTTTCCGCTGTTTAGAGGAGTTAGAGAGGATTTCATCATATATAATAATATAATAGTATAATATGTTATGTAGTTATTATATTATATACACTTATTAGTTATTTGACTTGCGTAAACTCGAGTAAGAAACCCAAACTTGTCGTAATCGAGAAATATTTTAGTTTTAAAATACATTTTTTTAAGTGATATTATCGATAATATAATCGACACTAGTACCTGTTCAAAGTTACTACTGAAACTAAAAACTATTATTTTGATTAGGTACACTATTTATAATATAGTGGTACCAATTAATATTTGGTTTATTACACTTTTTTTTGTATCTATAATTTTATTTAATTCAAAATCATCGGATAAAAATGGTAGCAACTAGGTAAAAGTTTTCAATAAATCTCAACACCTACATTTTGGTTTGTATTTTAAAATCAATTATAAATTTCTAGGTTTTTCATTTTTTAATCAAACACAGTTTTGGAAGACTATAATTCATAAAAAAAGTTACTAGTTTAAAATATTTATCTTAATCACATGATTATTATCATCAGATACTTATATATATATATATATATAGCTAGGTATCTAAATATTATAAGTACAGTGAATGCACTATAAATAGGACATCACAGAGGAATTAAAATGTGTCCGACGTCCATAAAGAAAGTTGTGTTCACTCAAAAAAGACCATGCCAAAATATTATCAAAGATTCAAAAAATATACCTTTTACTCACTCGTAGTTGGTTATTAGCATAAAAATAAATGCATGTTGATCGAAACAAAAAAATGAAAATAAAAATACAATATTCTGTATAGTGTGTACGTTGAACAGAAAGACACTTGTCTACCTATACAAGACAATTCATCAAATATGGTTAGTAATTAATATTAAACTATCAAAATTTACAATTTGTTATAATATTTATAGTATAATACGTAGGTATATAGATTATATTAAAAGTCCAATTTTACATATAATATTTTATATTTTTGTAAAACCATTATTAAGAACTATATTATTATCCTTATTATATAGATAGATGGATAACTATATATATCTATAATCACAGATAGATAACTGAGAAAATATCCTTTCTAATTTTGAATTGGTTAAATTTTCTAGACAAGTTTGTCAGTAAATAATTGAAAGTAAAAAGGAGAATTTTGATTTTAAAACTTAAGTTTGTATGGCCAGAGTACTGTAACCACATTTGTTGTATCTGCTGTATAAATGTGTAATATAGGAAATCTACACTCAGCGATTCACGTTTAGCTTCGTTAGCTTTAATATTAGAGTTGATCGACCAGTTGAAAATTAAACTTTATGATAAGAACTTTATCTGTGTTTATATGTAAGTTTTTTTTTTTATTATTAGGTTTTACAAATATTCAATGGTGCAATTTAAAAATTCTCATAACTCGCTTAGCAATTAATTATTGTTTCGTAATTTTAAATATTAAAGCTAACAAAGTTACTGGTGAACCGCTGAGCTTGGATTTGCTATTTGTATACGTATTTGTAAGTCGGACACAAGGGATGCGGGTGTGTAGCGTCATCTTAAGTAGTACGAAAAATCTCAATAATAATTTGAAAACACGGTATTTAATTAGTATATTTATGAATTCTAAAATTCGGAATTTCAATCAATTCGTTATCAAAGGAAAAACAGGGGGTAAGCACGCCTAATGAATATTACTCTGCGTATTATTATGTTTTAATATTACAATATACGAGTAATAATATATACTATTATGCAAACATAACGTATGACTATTCGGTGTAATAAACTGTATACTAGGTATTTGCATCTTCGGTTAATACCGATTCAAACCCGAAACAGTGTTATCGTCACTGTTAAAAAATACGGTCGTTAATGCCGTACTCGTATTAAAAGTTTGACTTTTGTTTACGATTCTCGTATCTACAATAATATGTAAATTATATCCCGTATACTGCACGCGCATAGCCGTATTATTGTACTAAACCATTATATAGACGTGGTACCTATATAGCTACAGCAGTGTACACTTGACGATGTGATAATATAATATAATAATGTGCATTATAAAACAATACTCACTATGAAACCTCCGGTCGATAAAACGAATAAATAAAACAGATAAATGAAAAAAAAAAAAAAATCCAAAGGTGAACGGCAAGTACATATATACCTACATAACTGTGCCACTTCACAGGTATCTTCGGTGTGCGGGATATCGATTTCAGTTATACACACCGAGAACAACATGCGTACACGCGTGTGCGGTATACGTACGTACAATTATATATAAACAATATATACATAGGTTTATAATAACTATATCGTGTATGTACGGTGTAAATGTATATAACACACACAAATGTACAATTTATTCATATATATATATTATTATACATGTGCGGTGTGTACCTACGTGAATTCGACAGCGCGTATTAAATTTTTTTTTTTACGTTTTGATTTTTTTGAACGAATAACAAAGTATCCGGTTGACTGATGCGTATTTTTATGTAACTATAGTATAGATGATGTTAAAATCTAGAGGCCAAGGTGACACTCGTACTCACGCGTACATACGCGTATATAATATTATGTATAAACGGTACACTCGAGGGAAGCGATCTCGTGTACAGAAGATAATATTATATAGCCATCACGAGACTATACATATATACGAGTGACGCCGCCATCGAGTCTGCTGAGGACAAAAATGTAATTAGAGATTGCAGGTTAGTATTGCTGCTGTAGTTTCTGCTGCTGCTGCTGCTGCTGCTGCGAAGAAACGAGAAAAGTCGACACGGACAACAAACCGCCGCTTCGTATAATATATAATGCTTATAATATCGCATGATGAATTTTAGTACATACAAATATAATATATATAATATACTACACTATATGCGTATGAGTACGACCTATATTAAAGCCTCTTATATACGAACTGCGCTCCGATTTTGTATTCTATAAAGTTATAGCGGATGAAGGTATTATAATGTATATAGTACCTTTTACTCTATGTGCAACGATCTCGCGGGCGTGTACGCGAGGGAGGCGTGGGAGTCAGGCCTATAGCAATTTTTTTTTTTTTTTTTTAACAAAACAGTAATAATGGCATAAAAGAATTACAATTATAAAGTTTGACCTTCACGAGTGGTTGGAGGACGGGGATCATCGTTTCTAACAAACGATTATTGAATAGTCCCGTATAGGAACGTCAAAAAAAAAAAAAAACTAAATTTTTACACAGACTACAAAATAGATTAGTTAAATAATGTCTTTTTAGAAGATGTTTAAAAATACAATATTGTAACTACTCTTGATCAACTGATCATCTTCGTAAAAAATATTGTTATTCCACTATAATAGGTAATATATTTTACATATTATTTGGTATAGTAAAAACTAAAAAGTTAAAATATCAAATAATATATATTATTATACCTATATTGTTTAACTCTGTTTAGCAAGGCTATGCAAGTTAAAATGCGGCAAGTTAAGTTAAGTTAAAAGTTACTCACATTTTTTTCGTTAACTCGTTAAATTAAACCTTAACATTTTTCTAATTTGCAAAATTAAAAATTTCAGACACATAATAATGTTTATTATAGATAGTTTTTCTTTACGCTCAAGAAAATTACTGGGGAAATTTAAAATGATACACCAAAGTATTAACAAACTATCAAGAAACGTAATTGTCTAAAAACCTCATTTAAAAATTTGTATTATTCTTTGGACAAAATTTAACTTAATTTATATACTTTTGAATAAAATTAACTTAAAGTTAACACGTCAATCTTAAGAAAAAATAACTTATCAAGTTAAAAGTTAATTTGAAATAAAGTAACGAGTTAATTAACTTAATTTTAACTTGAAAGCCCAGCCTTGCTGTTTAGTATATCATAATTCACCACTAATATCCTAATTCTTAATATGTTAACCTGTTAATCTGATCACAGTAAAACACGATAGTGGTAATCGTAACAGCTAATATAGTAATATCATAACAGCTTAAATATAGAGACTGTCGCAAGAGTCACCGTCGGACGTCAATAATAATACAATAATTCATTATTATTTATTACCTTTAAAACGATGTCTACGATGTCGCACTACCGAACTTCGTGCATGATAATTATTAAAATTGATTTGAGAGGACTCAAGTCTCACTTAAAATTATTATTCTTTCATACACTGGCACACTTTTTGTGTTTTTTTTTGGGGGGGGGCATTATACATATTTTTTAAAACGCCTGTTTTTCGTACATAATGCGTATAGGTTAGATTTTTGTCCTCTGATCACAATCTATATTTTACAAAACGTATGTGTATGTGTACGATTTATTTTATACTTAAAAGTAAACGTTTTCGTATCGGTGCACTGTACAGCAGTACCTATAAGTTATGAGTTATAAAATTGTTTTATTTATCAAGAATGTTTTACGACTGTATTAATTATATAAGTAGGTACCCACACGTTGTATATAGTATGTTGTACGTAGACACATTTCGTCACTGTGTACTTAATGTTTATAATCCATTGCGGGAATACGACTTGTTTTATACTAATCCTAGACTTCTAGCGATTATCGTTTTTTATTATTATTATTGTAAGTCATCGCCAGACATTTCATCGTACAACTCGTTTAAGTACCTACAGCGTACAGCTACCTAACTATATATCCGTATGTGAAATATGTTCGACGTTCGTATTACGTTACATATCGCAATTATAACATATTATAAAAGTCGATTTGTGTTTTTTGATTGATCACATCGTGATCGCAATATAATAAAATACATTAACACTTTATAGGTGTATAATTTTATTCTCTAAATTATTAAAGTGAATAATTATTTGGTTAGATTTTTGGTAAATGTAAAATCACTTGTTGATAAAAAAAACTTAATTTTTAGGAACTTAGAATTATATTTATTTAATTGCTAACGTATTATTATATTATTAGATGGTCGTGAAATTATACTTTAAGCTAATTAACAGCTTAAAGTCATCGTGGAATTACCTCTATTGTTGTTTGCAACACACAATATAACATATACTCAGTATATTATGTTATATTGTTTCCAAACGAACGAATTAAGTACAAACATTTCCGAATGTTTGAGTTAATAATTGGAATTAAAGAGATAAGTAAAAGAATTAAAAAAGCATGATATGATGCATATCTAATAATATTTCTTATCGAAATCATTTAAAAAAAACAATTGTAGTGTATAGTAAGTTATCGTCATCATATAGTTGCGTTCCAAAAGTCGACAATACATATAATACTGTTATATAATTATATATTATATGTTATATATAATATATGACAAGGGAATTTCAATTTCATTTATTTGATTTTAATAAATAACGACGATTTGTCGGTGGTACGACGAATGGCATTCACGGTGACACTTGGATGGGGTGTTTTTTGATCGAAACGATGGCATGGGAACATGTACGATAAAGGTCTGCGTTATACATTGTTGCGGTGGGGTGAGGATACGGGTTGACGCGCGAATTTGAAGTACCACTTTGTGGGTCTATTTTCTCGAGTGGAGGAGATTCGTCGCAGATTGTTTTTTGGGCACCCTTTGAAATTCCGGTGCTCAGTAACCCGCCGTATAATGATGATGATTATCATCGCGGGTGCCGCTGCACTCCATACGGTGCACATCACCCAGTGGGATCGAATTGATACTTTGTGCGTTGGATCAAACGCAGTGACCGAAAATGTATAGGTCATGCGACCCTATATATATCGAGATCGACACCTATCATCCAGGGGCCGGGGCACTTGTGGCGTCAAGGAGATCCCGTAGTTGATTTTTCTCCGCGATTTTTAGAGTTCGATAAAGACTTTGGTTAGGTTGTTACTATTATTATGATGATGATGCTCACGGGTTTTAAATATTTTACAAGCAAATTAGGTAGGTACTGTTGTGTTTTAAATAAGACGGTCGAAGAACAATTTTATTCAAGATAGTTCACCACCCCATGTCTAACTTTGTTGTCAATATTTCTATAAGATCGCAAGCTGCTATTTAGCTGATGCGTCGAAATACCGAAGATGTAGGTACACATATTATCCGTATTATTAATTATATATATTTAAGTTGATTTATCAGCAAACCGAAAAAATGGTGAAACAATAATTAATATTATAGAAGTATATTATACTCTACGAAGGATACGCGTGCCATAGCACAAGTTATTATTAAATAATTTATTTCGTCTTATACCGTTGTTTTATGTTTAGTGAAACGAATTGGAGGTGTAAAAACTTTCACCAAACAATCGTGTTTTTTTTTTTTTTTTAACAGAGATGAAATAATTTCGTATGGAAATCTTGTGTGAGAAGAATAATCATCATAATGCGTAACAAATCGTGTAATTTGTATGTATGTTTAAGTACTATTATTAACTAGGTACGACACTTAACTTTTTCGTACATTTTTTAAAACGTTTTGAACCATATGAAGTTTAACATATAATTACATGCGACGATCTTCAAAGCGTGCTCAAAGCTATTCGATTAGTGGTAAACGATAAGTATATAAGTACTTATAATATAATATATATTATTTACGAGTGTTAGGGGTGATCAGGGAGACATACTTCTCTCAACCCTTCAAAAAAAAAATTGTTTTCAGCTACTATTTTGAAACGAGACACGCTTATCATTGAAATGTATTCTCATACAAAAACCATGAATACGGGTTATACCTATTGAACCATGTTGTAATATTTTGATCTATTTTCGACTAGGTTAAAAATATCTTACCTAAAGCAGATTTAAACAAGTCTTTTTCAATAATAATAATAATAATAATATCTTTAGGTAGTAATATGTAACAGAACAACGAGAAAACATAATAAAAAATTCTGGTACTTATAAATTGCATTACAATATTTGAATGTTTGGCTGGTTTGAGTCTGAGTAAGAAACCCTATACATATATAGCTGTTGGATACTATATATATATAGTTGGTAGAACAAATTAGTATCTACAGCTGAATCTATCTTATCATCATAAGAAAAAAATTATCTATTTAATAATACGATATCATTTTAGTATTTTTATTGCATATATTGAAATTTAAAAAAAGAAAAAATTGTAAATGTATTTAATGCGAGAAGGAGGAGAAGGAGCTACACAAGAAAACAATTGTAATGTCCACGGCTTATCCTTCATATATTCATTTGTGAGATATCATGAATAATGTAGTTTCATTATAAATATCCGATAATACATTATATGGTCCTATTGGTCCAGGTGGCAGGTACAATATAAGTATCTAATATTTAAATAATATAGGTAGGTATCTTGTAAATTTCTTTACGAATAAATTATCTAATGTGAGTTCAAAATTAAAATGTGTAATATTATATATAAAAACTACATATATATAAAATAATTATTTTTTATTTTAATATTTTCACTTCTAAATGACTCACAATAACTAATATAAATAATAAGTAGGTACATCGTAATTAAATTATATTAAAGTGTTAATACAATTTGTGTTCTACCGCAGGTAAAAATGATTTAAACGTAAACAAACTAATCTGATGTCTTAAAAATTATAATAACACGATTTAAATTCGAAAATATTAAAACCCATCATACAATGGATTAAACCAGACCACCTAGAATATAATTGATCACTATACTATATTGAATATGACGTAATTCATGATGAATCGAAAGCGTTAAAATAAGTATTAATAAATTCATCACGGGAAATGCTAACAAGCATAATAATTGTATTTTCGATCTGTTGTCAAAAATATAACTTCCACTAAGATATTACCTCTTAAGACCTATTGGCTATTACGGGCTACAGTATTGTCAATATTTTTAATAAATTAAAATTATGTAATAGATATATGAAACGTTCGTTTTAAAAGTAGAGACAATAACTTTAATATTTTGGTGGATAATTTAAGTGATTTACTAAACCACCACATAAAATATTATATTATAATATTATAAAACATTTTATTTAAAGAAAAAAATATATTATTAGCTATAAAAAAATAAATAAATAATAATAATAATAAAATAAAATTATTGTGATAAATTACACAATGTTATACTTTATGTAACCTTTTTGATTAAATTAGGATTATTAATGAAAAATAGTGTAGGTATAAATTTTTTAGAAAATATATACTTATCTAATTTTCTATACAGGTCCATTATATAGGTAGTGATCTTTGTAACGACCAGTGCCGTATC